>JANRMT010062797.1:4912296-4974738 GCA_026402145.1 Polypterus bichir lapradei | reverse complement strand
CTATTATATAGTGCCTTTCACATCTATCTATCTATCTATCTATCTATCTGTCTGTCTGTCTATCATAAAGGTTCTCCTTCAAGTTGTGTAGACCACAGAGCCCACTCTGCACTCGTTTTAATGTTCATTTATTTGATTTATCTGTCGTTGCAGGCCTTTGTGCCATCTGCTGAGTACGATCTGCCCCACACATGCATGCAGGACACTGAAGCTGGCACAAGTGTCACAGCTGGAGGGAGTGACATCCACTCTGGCACATAAAGAAGTGTGACATGTTCTGTAAAGTTGGATTGGGCCACCTTGCAGTCTGCAAGCCATACTTGCCAGTGCTCCAGGCGTGAACAGAGAACATCTGGGTGTGATTTCATTAGTTAGAACATTTAAAAACGAGAGAGTGTTTGGCTTATTAATATTAACATTAATATTAGTGCTCTTGATATTTTCCCCAGTCACTTCTTAGAGGTTTTGTTAATACAACAGGTTATCCTAGAAGGCCTGTGCTATCCTTCCCCTTTACCATTCACTCGCCATCTAGAAGCGCAGATGCCATTAGGAGAAATGGCCCACAGAGGCCATGTGTCACTTTTTAAGATGAATCATCAGAACTCATTTGTCTCCCCACACAAAGACAGCAGTGACTTTGGGAAAAAAAAAATGTAAAAATGGCAGCAAGTATCCAAATGAGAATTAAACGAAGTGTGAGATGTCCACACAAAGTTCACTGTTCTTTGCTAATAAAACATTGCAACTGAAATGGCTACAATAAAAACAAAAATTCCAAAGCGTGTGACACGCCTCGGCCAGCAGGGTGCGCTCTTCAAACGCCACTCACCAAACACCTGGTGCTACGCGTTTTGCTGCGTTCTTAAAACGTCTTTACGTGTTCTGCCTCGCCCTTCTGGAGCTTTCCCCGCCCGCGGAGCAGAAGGTTACATAACTTGCTTGAAAATGTGATTGCAGCTTCCAGCGTCAGCCTTGGGATTTGTGCAGCACGGGCACTGATTATTAAAAACGGCCCCTGAATTATTGAAAGTGAGCTGGGAACAATAATAGGCGCTCGGGCTTGCTTTCGGGAAATGCCGACAGAGGCCGCCGTGCATGCAGCCGCTCTTTTAATTGACTGAACGCCGCTGTTCCATAAGGTGTTATCTTTAAGAAGTTCCTTTGTTGGCTTGCACTACATCGCTGTGCTGCTGACTACTGGGAACGCGTAATATTTAATTTATTCTGCTGGAGATGTGCATGTGGAATGTTTAAAGCGGGCCTGATTTCTACCATCTCATATTTAGCCGCATCCAGAAATTCGTATCCACCAATCAAACGCTACTTTGAAAAGTTCCACTCTTGTATTTAGCAACTATGAAAAAGAATGCCAAAGCAATCCCCCGACTGCACTAGACATCCATTTTCTAAATCTGCTTTTCCGTCTCATAGCCACACATGGTGCTGAGAGTTGTCTCAAGAGCATTGGGCAAACGGCAAAACCCAACACAGCCTGGGAAACTACTGAGTCGCATAGACTGGCACGGCAGACAACAACATGGCATCTCTTGGACTGTATGTGTCTGTGTGGTGCCTTGCCAAAGTATTCACCTCCTTCAGTGTTTGTCACATTACAATCTGGAATTAAAGTGGATTTCATGTAATGGACTGGAAAGTGGAATGAAAATAAAACACCTTGTCTATACTTGTATATCGTAGGCAGCTACGGGAAGGACAGGTCTGGAAAACACTGAGGAAATTTTATTGAGCCAACCGGGTCATCCATTTTATTTTCCATGGACAACGAAATCAAACAAAAGCAAATGAAATGAAGCTCATAGGCGTGGGTCCCGTATGCTGGAATTCAAGCCAAGTAATTGGAGTTGCAGGCACTCCATCTGGCAGGTTGCTCTGGGCTGTACTGACGCTTCCTTCTGGGACGCCTGTGGCTTTATGGCAGCTGGGACTGGAAGGGGCGGAGTTAAACACCTTCACCGAGCAGCCTCTCGGTAACGTGGGGTACAGAGGAGATGATAGTGTTAGTGACAGCGCCCCCTCTCGTCTTGGTGGGTTATTACATATCTCGACTGAGTGTCCTCTGATGTGTATGTGTGACAAGAGACAAAAAAAAAACTGTAAAAAGAGTACAAATGTATGTCTACTACTATGAAACCCCTAAATAAGATCTGGTCCAATCATTTGGCTTCAGAAATCACATCATTAGTGTGCTGTCACATGATGTCTGTTCTGAAAGGCCCCCTGACTCCACAACACCACAAAGCAAGCAACATGAAGACCAAGGAGCACAGCAAACAGGTCAGAGACAAAGTAATGGAGAAGCTGAGATCAGGGTCGAGTTATAAACACATATCGCATGGAGCAACATGGTAACAAACCTACAAGAGAAGGGCGCCCACCAAAAACTCACAGACCGGGCAAGGAGATGCAACAGGGAGACATCAAGGATAACACTGAAGGAGCTGCAAAGATCCACAATGGAGATGGGCGTATCGGTCCATTACAACCACTTTAAAGCCGTACACTCTGGAAGAGTGGACAGGAAAAAGGAAACTGACAAAAATAAGAAAACACATTATTAAAAAAAAAAATGAATAAATAAGAAAACACATTATTAAAAAAAATGAATAAATAAGAAAACACATTATTAAAAAAATGAATAAATAAGAAAATACACGTGCAGGCTCCATACAGAAAATTGTCATGAATAGATGGTAACAGATTTGTGAAATCCCAAGGGGTCCAGATTTTAAAATGGCTCTTGCTGTATGCATACAGGCTAAGTTCAGGCTTTGTTCATCTGTTAGTGTCCTGCTGGGTAACCCACCATACCTTACAGCACAAAGAACCAATGTCATATGCAAGGAGCCTGTCCCAGAATGCAATTGAGCTACGAGGAACCACATAACCCAGGAAAGAACCATCAAGTGCCATTAAAGAAGCAGCATTATTAGGTGTGTAACTTGAAGGAGTTGGAGCAGTTTGGCTTTGCTGAATGTCTGAAGATACCAGTAGCGAGGTGTGCTAAGCTAATAGAGACATTCCCCCTAGAGACTCGTAGCTGCAATCGCAGCAAACGGGGGCTCTACAAAGTATTGTCTTTGGGGGTGAGAAGTGTTTTTTGTCTTAATTATTGTTTGTGTATAGTCACATTTCCAATACTGCATGATTCAGGCTCACAGTGCACAAATAGGTAATATTCACCATGATGGGCATTGTACTAACTGTCTAATCTCCACCATTGCTCGCCCAAGTGACTCAGACTGAGATGCTTCCCCTGCCCGCCCGCCCGCCCGCACTCACCGATGCTGTAGAAATAAGGGAATGGCTGACGTGCAGTCATGGGGAGTTGCTGAGCTCGGGCTGTGACACCTGCCACTGGCTCATTGTGTAACCCCTCAGGACAATCTACCCCATCCACCAAAGCTCCTACCGCACAGACAAAGAAGCAGTGCTTGTGACTTGTGTGTCACTTTGAATAAAAAAAAAACTTGCACTAAATAAATGAATGCAAATGAATTCATCCATCGTGCAGATTGGCACCGAGTGCCTACTGCATGCTGTTTCACTTACCTTATTACTCCTCGTGAGTGCTGGTCTGTCCAGAAATGTAAAATGGCCAACTGCAGGCATCCTAGCATCACAAAAGCTTAGACTCCCCGCTGTGCTGTGAAGAAGCTGTGCCTATTTATCTGAGGTTAATTTTGGGTTAGCTATTATAGATATTATAGCATTAGAAAGAAATTGGACATGAACAAGTCCATCAGGAAAACAAATCCTCCCCCAAACCCCCAGCCCCGCTAATCTCTGCATCACCATCTTGTGCTGGTTTCAGTTGGCTTTGTAAAGTGTCTTGTGATCATCAAATGCTCTGTGCTGTATAAGATGTGACGCTGCATTATATTATGACATTACAAATTTTTAATTATTTGAACCATAACACGGTGGCAGAATAAGACGCTGGTTTCCACCAGATTAAGAAAGTCTTCCTTAACAAAGAAAACCATAACTTGAACTTGAACTTCATTGCCAGGTGCCACCAAGTAGTTACTAGGAATTTCTCTTGGTGTTCCATCCACACACACAACAAAGGAAAATATATCACTAAACAACACAAGATACAACATCATGTAGAGAAGACATGAAAGCTACAGTGCCCTCCATGACATCTGAGACAAAAACACATTGGTCCTTGATTTACCTGCAGATATGATGGTACCCTTGGTCCTGGTCAGATCCTGTTTTTCAGTCTGAAAGTTCTTTAGGTGCCCCTAAAATCAAACAGCTTTGATGTATCTTTTACTGAGGAGGAGCTGCTTGTCCTTCTGGAAGTTTCTTCCATCTCCACACCGGTTCTGTAATGCTCTGGATGTGGAGGTGGTGCACTGCTGCAGATGCTGTGGGGTCCACATCAGTGACTAGCTGGACTGGTCTAGTAAGGCAGAGGCGACAGAGTAGAAAGGGCACGGTGCACTCTTCTTTCCTGGGCGACTGTATTCCTATAATGTGGTAGGGACGTCCTTCATATCTTCTACAACTCTGTGATGGCCATTGTGGTTTGCTGGGCTGGCAGCATCTCTTCAAGAGAAACCCACCAAATCAACAAGCTCATCAAAAGGGAAGACTCAGTTATGGGATGCCTTTTGGACCTGCTGGAGGTAGTAGGGAAGTAGACTCCCATCTATTCATTCATTTTCCTAACCCACTTATGCAGTGCAGGATCACAGGGAAGCTGGAGCCTATCCCAGCAAGCAAGGCATGAACAACAAGAACGAAACTGAGTGCCGTTATAAAGAATGCTGCACATCCTCTCTGTGACATAGCAACACTGAGAAGCTTCAGGCAATGAATCATTCAGTACAAGTGTGTTAAGAAATTCGAAATACCTCCAGCAATATGTCTGCACAGCGCTTTAATGTTAGTAGTCTCTTATATTTAGCCAAGTCAGGAGTTGCTTCTTTTTTTTCACAAATTCTTCTGTCTATTTGAGGGATGCAGTTGCTTGTTATAATATTTCTATATTTCTTGAGTTCTGTAAAAGACAAATTTACCAATGGGATGAATAAAGTACTATCTATCCACTATACACACTTTCTCTCTCACACACACACACACACGATACCCTGTAGGTAGCTTGTGTTGTGGTGTTTCTTAACTAAAAACCTGGATGGTCTGCTACAAAAAGTGCAACCTTCTGTACTGTTTAGCATATCTAAACAGTAGATATATCACACCCAGGACATAAAAGCTGAAATTCTGAACTCTTGTCTCGTATTCTTTAGAACATTAGAACACTCTGTATGAGGACAGGCCATTCAGCCCAACAAAGCTCGCTTGCCCACCAGTCCTGTCCACTTAATTTCTCTAAAATACATCAACTTAAGTTTTGCAGGTCCATAAAGTCCTGCTGTCCACCACAATACTTGGTCACTTATTCCACGTGTCCGTAGTTCTCTGTGTAAAGAAACAATTCCTAATGTCTGTGTGAAATTTCCCCTTCACAAGTTTCCAGCTGTGTCCCCGTGTTCTTGGTGACCTCATTTTAAAGTCACCGTCTTGATCCACTGGACTGATTCCCTTCATCATTTTAAACACTTCAGTCAGATATCCTCTTCATCTCTCTAAAGGCTCAGCTCTTTTAATCTTTCCTCATAACTCATCCTCTGTAGCCCTGAATCAGCCTCGTCGCTCTTCTCTGGACCACCTCTAGTGCTGCTGTGTCTTTATGGAGACCCAAACTGCACCCAGGACTCCAGATGAGGCCTCACCAGTGTGTTATAAAGCTTGAGCAGAACCTCCTGTGACTTGTACTCCACACGTCAAGGCGCTATATAACCTGACAGTCTGTTAGCCTTCTTAATGGCTTCTGAACACGGTCTCAATCCACTGGACTCATTCCTTCATCATTTTAAATACTTCAATCAGGTCTCCTCTTCATCTCCTTAAGGCTCAGCTCTTTTAATCTTTCCTCCTAACTCATCCTCTGTAGCCCTGAATCAGCCTAGTCGCTCATCTCTAGACTTTTCCAGCACTGCTATGTCCTTTTTGTAGCCTGCAGACCAAAACTGCACCCAGGACTCCAGATGAGGCCTCACCAGTGTGTTATAAAGGTTGAGCAGAACCTCCTGTGACTTGTACTCCACACATCAAGGCGCTATATAACCTGACAGTCTGTTAGCCTCCTTAATGGCTTCTGAACACTGTCTGGCAGTTGATACTGACAAGTCCACTACGACTCCTAAATCCTTTTCATGAGATGTCCTTTGAATTTTCAGACCTCCCATTGTGCATTCAAACCTCACATTTTTACTTCCTATGTGTAATACTTTACATTTACTTAAGTTCAATTTTCATTATCCACAAATCTGCCCAAGCCTATCTGCTGTCCAAGAGCCACTGTGATGAATCAACAGACTCTCAATCATCTGTAAACCCAAATAATTAAAAGTAGCCACAGTCCCTGCTGGACACTTCTCTTAACGTCAGCCAATTCTGATGATGAGGTTCATCGCACCATCACCCTCTGTTTCTGTGTCTGAGCCAATTCTGCACTCATCCACACCCTGAAGTCTCACTACTTTAAGTTTGATGCACAAATCCAAGGAGGTTATGCTCCAACAGGGACACGGTTGGAAACTTGTTAAGGGTAAATTTCACATAAAAATGAGAACCACAGCCATCTAGAGTAAGCATCTAAGTAGTGTGGTGGTCAGCAGGACTTTGGAGACCTTGAAAACTCACCTTGATGTTACTCTTGAAGAATTAAGTGGATAGGATTGGCAAGCTTTGTTGAGCTGAATGGTCTGTTCTTGTCCTGAATGTTCTAATGATGCCCCACTTCTCATGTGGCACCTTATTAAAAGCTTTCTGAAAGTCAAGATCAATAATATCATATGCCAACACTTAGATCGAATCCTTTTGCTGCTTCATCTTTTGATCTCAAACTCAAATGTCTTCAGCGTATGATGAAAAGAAACAAATTGGTCGTGCTGTTCCAATACCTTCAGATCGGACTGTACACATGGATTAAAATGACAAATAGGCGGAGTGGCGGCTTTGAGGCTAGGGATCTGCACTGGCAATCGGAAGGTTGCCGGTTCGAATCCCGTAAATAACATTAGGGACTCTGCTCTGTTGGGCCCTTGGGCAAGGCCCTTAACCTGCAATTGCTGAGCGCTTCGAGTACTGGGAAAAGCACTATAGAAATGCAAAGAATTATTATTAATATCAATCACATATACAGTGCATAGATTATTTTCTTTTCTTTTGCTGTTTCCAGTGGTCATTCTTGTTCACACTTTGGAAAAGGGGCCACTTGATAATATCTGTCAGTCAGTCACAGCCACAACACAAGTCCTTCATCTCTTTACAAAGCACCAATGACAAAGTCACAAAACGGGCCAACTACGGAGTATCTTTTAATGACATGGAGTTTTGTTGCACAGCCTTCAGAAAGATTCTGATTACATATAAATAAGTAATAAATAAGTAATACATGCATTATGACAGTCCCTTAAACATTTGTTCTAGTGTTAACCAAATTCTTTTAAAAAAGGTTTCAGTGGAAAAAAAAAGAGTCACTATGCATGAATGTCAAGCCAAAAAGAAAAAGTTTCAAGGTTAACAGCCAAGGCATGGGCGAAGCCATTTGGAGCGCATAATAAATACACTTGCTTAAATCCCAAGTCTAAAAGAAAGCCAACACACACCTTTCTGTACAATAAATAAATGGTAATGGCAAAGCCCAGTTTCCATCATGCATGACAATTCACCTGTTTGACTTAAAAACGCTTTGCATTTAAATGCTTCCCTTCATTTTCACTTTTGCTTTATTCATTAAAAACAGACAACCTGACTAATCACCGCGCTCAGCAGAGCGTGAAGATTGGCAGACACGTCCATAAACTGCAATAAGTCAAGAGGCCTCCCTGCACCGGCGGCCGGGCGCGTGTCCGTGAACACACACGTGCCCACTTGGACACGCGCACAAACGGGCGGGCAGACGCGCACACGCACAGCGTGACTGTTCTTCCTCCAATAAACACCTAAAAACGATACTTATTTTTACTTAATAAAGCATTACGCAAACCCAGCCGCCGCGGAGGATTAAAGGCGGATTTAAACGTGCCTTTTAAACAGAAATGCCGAGGAAAACATCAGCTTCCTGCTGTTCTCTTCCCCAAGGAGGCTTATTTTCTGCAACTTTTAACGCACTTTAGAAAGTGAGATAAACGTCAAGCGGGTTATTTAATCCGATGATTGTTTTCAAAAACAAGGGCTGTGCACCGCAATGGACTTTTTCGTTTTCGGGAAGGAGCGCACAAGAGTACAGAGCGCCCTCTGCTGTGTATTCGGGTTGTCGCTGCTTTCGTCAGTCGAAGGTTGAAGACTCGCGATCGTGGCCGCGTCTGCTTTTTTTTTTTTTTTTAAGGTCCGTGAGGCTGTGCCACCAGAACAAAGCACAGGCGGACACTAAAGAATTACAAACTCCGATTACATCGCTGCCACGGAGCCTGAGCGACAACCGTCATCTTAGCCTCGAAAAGCGCAACTGAAGCGGGAAGCCAAGGGCCGACAAAAAGGACGAACATCTTTGTAACATGCATTGTTAATCAAAAGTGTTAATTTACTGGACTGCAAGTCGCTTTGTAAAATGCTTCCATCAATTAACTTGCTAAACCGCTTATTAGAGTCTAGGCACAGCGGCTTTTACCGACTGAATTGTACATTATAATAGTTGGCATGAATGGCACTATATAGCATTAAATTAGAAACTGCTTTAAAGTCTTAGGAGTTTCAGAGGAAAGTTTCATTTTTAACAAGATATACTCTTATTCTTGCAGTATTAATTGATTAGCATTTGGCATGCAAGAAACAGATACTTGTGCATCATATTGACAGCCAGAACTGGTGTGCCTACAGATAGATATGAAAGGCACTATATAATATACACAGACGTGAAAGGCACTATATAATAGTTAAATAGATATATATATGAAAGGCATCATATCATTGATATTAAAGGCACTAAATAAAAAGTAAATATGAAAAGTACTGTATAATAGATAGGAAAGCCACTATATAAAAGACAGGCAGACACAAAAAGCATTATATAATAGACATAAAAGGCATTATATGATAGATATACAGTGCATCCAGAAAGTATTCACAGCACATCACTTTTTCCACATTTTGTTATGTCACAGCCTTATTCCAAAATGGATTAAATTCATTTTTTCCTCAGAATTCTACACACAACACTTCATAATGACATGAAAAAAATTTACTTGAAGGTTTTGCAAATTTATTAAAAATAAAAAAACTGCAAAATCACATTCACAGCTTTTGCTCAATACTTTGTCGATGCACCTTTGGCAGCAATTACAGCCTCAAGTCTTTTTGAATATGATGCCACAAGCTTGGCACACCTATCCTTGGCCAGTTTCGCCCATTCCTCTTTGCAGCACCTCTCAAGCTCCATCAGGTTGGATGGGAAGCCATCTTAAGATCTCTCCAGAGATGTTTAATCGGATTCAAGTCTGGGCTCTGGCTGGGCCACTCAAGGACATTCACAGAGTTGTCCTGAAGCCACTCCTTTGATATCTTGGCTGTGTGCTTAGGGTCGTTGTCCTGCTGAAAGATGAACCGTCGCCCCAATCTGAGGTCAAGAGCGCTCTGGAGCAGGTTTTCATCCAGGATGTCTCTGTACATTACTGCAGTCATCTTTCCTTTTATCCTGACTAGTCTCCCAGTTCCTGATGCTGCCACCACCATGCTTCACTGTAGGGATGGTATTGGCCTGGTGATGAGCGGTGCCTGGTTTCCTCCAAACGTGACGCCTGGCATTCACACCAAAGAGTTCAATTTTTGTCTCATCAGACCAGAGAATTTTGTTTCTCATGGTCTGAGAGTCCTTCAGGTGCCTTTTGGCAAACTCCAGGCGGCCTGCCATGTGCCTTTTACTAAGGAGTGGCTTCCGTCTGGCCACTCTACCATACAGGCCTGATTGGTGGATTGCTGCAGAGATGGTTGTCCTTCTGGAAGGTTCTCCTCTCTCCACAGAGGACCTCTGGAGCTCTGACAGAGTGACCATTGGGTTCTTGGTCACCTCCCTGACTAAGGCCCTTCTCCCCCGATCGCTCAGTTTAGATGGCCGGCCAACTCTAGGAAGAGTCCTGGTGGTTTCGAACTTCTTCCACTTACGGATGATGGAGGCCACTGTGCTCATTGGGACCTTCAAAGCAGCAGAACTTTTTCTGTAACCTTCCCCAGATTTGTGCCTCGCGACAATCCTGTCTCGGAGGTCTACAGACAATTCCTTTGACTTCATGCTTGGTTTCTGCTCTGACATGAACTGTCAACTGTGGGACCTTCTATAGACCGGTGTGTGCCTTTCCAAATCATGTCCAATCAACTGAAGTTACCACAGGTGGACTCCAATGAAGCTGCAGAAACATCTCAAGGATGATCAGGGGAAACAGGAGGCACCTGAGCTCAATTTGGAGCTTCATGGCAAAGGCTGTGAATACTTATCTACATGTTATTTCTCAATTTTTTTATTTTTAATAAATTTGCAAAAATCACAAGTAAATTTTTTTCACATTGTCATTATGGGGTGTTGTGTGTAGAATTCTGAGGAAAAAAATCAATTTAATCCATTTTGGAATAAGGCTGTAACACAACAAAATGTGGAAAAAGTGATGTGCTGTGAATACTTTCCAGATGCACTGTAAAAGGCACTCTGTGCTTGTTAGGATAGGCTCCATCTTCTCCATGACCCAGATTTGGAAGATGGACTTGTATTTAGATATGAAAGGCACTATATAATAGATAGATATGAAGTTTCATCTGAAGTACTTGTTGTGCTCCGTGCCGCACTCCACTCTGCTATTTGTTGTGTGTGAAGTTGACCTGAGACTCGAGACACTTGTGATTCTTTTCATTTAGCACCTAAGCATGGCTTCAGCACATCAGCTGCTGGCAGCTCCAGGGCTTCTGCTCAGAGTCTCAGTCATAAAATGAAACAAATAAATAAGAGTGGGCAGTCCTGAGGGAGACATTACGCTGCACAGTGACACCTATAGGCACTCGTCAACAAAGCAATTATTTTGTTTAATTACATGTCTAATTGTTAGACATTTTGATTGACCAGCCATAAGCAGCAATTGTAAGTCCATAAATCTAACCGTTCATGTGGGTTACAATGAAGTCCTTTTATTTTATTTCCTTTTTTTTTTTTCCCATCACTAAATGTCGGCTCAGCTAAAGAAAGTAAAACCCACCCCGAAAAAAATAAGCCAGCCATTGGAGCTTTGGAAGGAGCAAGTTAACTTTCCAAGATCTCGAGCTGCTCTTGTGGCCTTGCTTTTAATTTCCTGCACGTTTACTTGACAAAAAGAAAGCAGAACAAAAAAAAAAAAAAGTATGCACAGTATAACATCTAATGCATCCCCGATCACTTGATTCCATGTCCTCTCAGCACAATGACCATATAAACGACCAGTTGTGGATCCAGGATTTTTCTGTTGTTTCATGCAAATCGGCTTCCAAGTTTGAGTCTGAAGATTTCCTCACAGACTCAGTCAGACAGTGAAGTACTCCAGACATTCAATATAAAGTGACAAATACATGGCATCCTGTCACAACTGAACTGTGTACACATATACATATTGTAATGACCCGAGGTGTGAGAGACACTCTGACAGTGCCAGTGATACATGGCCATTAAACGGACTGTCACTGCTTTTGTGGTTCAACCTGCTGTCTCCGTCTCCTCTCCAGCACCACCCTGATGTTCTACAGCCCTGTGCCTCATCCCAGCACACACATGCACGCTGCGAGCTCTGCCTCACACCACTCACAGTGCCATCTGTTATGCTTTGCCCACCTCCCCAAGCCAATCTAAAGCCAGGATCCTATCTAAGGCTGTGCACTGGCAATACCACCTGGCCGATGGGCCATAGCAGTGGAGGAGCAATCTTCTGTAGGTGCTTCTCTTAAATGCTTTATCTGTCCACCTACCATCCACACCTTCATTCTGTTACAGTCAGCTTGTACGCTGCCCTCCTCTCGAGCTCCTCGTCCTTCCATTTGGCCAGTCAAAGGGTGCAAGGCGATTTGGTCTATCCAAATAAGGGGCAAGTCCCTTGTGAGTGTGATCAAGGGATACCGCTCCTCTCAAAATCACCAATGCTAGTACCAAACCAGTCCTCCATCTCAGGTCGTCGGTTGGTTTTTCTCCCACTCCTGACACCAGTTCTTGATCTGGACCTGGGGGGGGGGGGGGCCACACATTTGTCAGGTGGCCCAGAACTGTCAAGAGGGGACAGGGCTACCTGCAGTAGCAGACTCTTTTAGGGGTTTGAGGAGGTGTTACAGTAGCATTTACTGTAGACAGCTTCTCAACTGCTTAATCCCATCAGCCTTCATGTGTGGCTGTCAGCAAACCTTGGGTTACAGCCTGGCTTTGGATCAGCATGGAAGGTGTGACAGATGGCGTTTCCATAGATTCCAGGCGAGTGGGTGATGTTTATGTATAGGCTCAAGGTGGGACAGCTAAGAGCATGTGGCGCTGCACAACATTGGAGTGGCACTGCAGAATAGCCAAAAAAAGTCAGGCAATGGGTTCAACTGTGAGGGAAGCAACGGGCTATTTAAGGGCCAGCTACCGCCAGCATTGTCAGAGTGGCAAGTCCATTCTCCTGTCTCATTACAATGTGCTTAAAATACATCAGCACCTGACTGCACATTCAAACAGATGACTCATGTCCTCCTGGGTCTGCTCATTTTTGCTGGAAGCCATAAAATGCCAGGGGGGGGCATGTGCATCATGGGATACATACAGGTACTTTATGGCACTATTGTACTGTGGTCATGCAAGGTTTGAAAACTGGGGTGCCAACCGGGTCACCCTGTTTGAAAACCAACTGAAGCTTCAATAAAAACAGTGCACAATGGCACAATAGCAAAGCACATTGCAGGGGATTGTAGGTCTGGTTTGAAACTCACATCTCTCTCGAGCGCTGGTCCAGAATGAGACCCCACCTTCTGTGAGCATTTCGCCTTTACACTCCTCCGTTCTCCTGGCTGTGGTAAACAGAAAGAGATGATGCCATGAGCGACTGTTTACAAAACTCGAGTCAGGAGGGTGGTCCACAGACACAGAAAAAGTGCAGCACTGGGGCACAGGCATGTAGGGCTCACTATGAGCCTCAGTCCAGTACACCTCAATGATCTGCATGATGCTACACAACGACGTAAATATATACTGTACAAGTAGGGGTGTCCCACAGAATTACTGTAACAGAGATACATCAGGGCTTTGTGAGGTTCCTACCCTGAGCCTTAAACCTGAAGGTACAGGACCTTGTTAAGATAGCAACAGAACCTGATACTCACACTGCACCGATTATTAGAAATGCCTGTACAGCTGCTTATCCACGCAATTATCTGATCAGCCAGTCATGCGGGTGTTGCACAGTGCATACAATTATGAGCTCCAGTTAATGTTCACACCAAACACCAGAATCTGGAAAATATGTGATCTTGGGTCAGAGTAATGGCCAGCCTGAATGTTTGGAGCTGACAGAATGGCTATAGTAACTCAAGATGACCACTCTGTACAATTGTGGTGGGCACAACTGCATGTCAAGGTGGACTACAGCAGCAGCAGCAGCAGAACACGTCAGGTTCCACTTGTGTCAGCCAAGAACGGAAAGCTGAGGGTGTAGTGGGCATCAATCCGGGCACACAACCTGCCTAATTTCAACAGTCCAGGCTGGTGGCTTGGTGGTTTTGTTGTGGTGGAGGTTTTCCTGGCAAACTTTCTGCCTGTTAATGCCAATCACACACCCTATTTGAGTATTGTTGCTTTCGTGTGCATTCCTTCATTGCCACAATTTACCCGTCTTTTAATGGCATCTTCCAGCATGATAATGCAGCACGTCACAGAGCAAACTGGTGTCATGAACATGACAAGGAGTTCAGTGTTTTTCAGTAGTCTTCCCAGTCGCGCGATCTGAATCCAAAAGAACACCTTTGGGATGTGGTACAATGGAGATTGGCAGCATGAATGTCGCTGAAATTGTCCACTTGGACAAGAATCTCAAGACAATGTTTCGAGCATCTTGTGCCATAATAAACTGAGCAAAAGGAGGCCCTGCCCAGTATTACTGGAGTCTTCCTAAGAATTTGCTGAGTGAGTGTATAAATATAGTATAGTATATATACTCAGCAAAAAAAAGAAACGTCCCCTGACTTTCAACTGTTTTTACTTTCAGTAGACTTAATGTGTAAATATTTGTATGAACACTAAAAGAGTCAACACCATAAGACATAAACTAAAAATGTTTCACAATGTGTCCCTGAATGAAGGGAGGCTCAAAATCAAAAGTACCAGTCAGTATCTGGTGTGGCCACCAGCTGCTTGAAGTACTGCAGTGCATCTCCTCCTCATGGACTGGACCAGATTTGTCAGTTCTTGCTGTGAGATGTTACCCCACTCTTCCACCAATGCACCTGCAAGTTCCTGGACATTTCTGGGGGGAATGGCCCTAGCCCTCACCCTGCGATCCAACAGGTCCCAGACGTGCTCAATGGGATTGAGATCTGGGCTCTTCGCTGGCCATGGCAGAACACTGACACTGCTGTCATGCAGAAACTCACGCACTTTTTGCCCCTCCTGTCTGGTCCAGCGAAGGTGGGTTTGTGCCCATAGGCGGCGTTGTTGCTGGTGATGTCTGGTAAGGACCTGCCTTACAACAGGCCTGCAAGCCCTCAGTCCAGCCTCTCTCAGCCTATTGCGGACAGTCTGAGCACTGATGGAGGGATTGTGTGTTCCTGGTGTGACTCGGGCAGTTGTTGTGGCCATCCTGTACCTGTCACGCAGGTGTGATATTCGGATGTACCGATCCTGTGCAGGTGTTGTTACACGTGGTCTTCCACTGCGAGGATGATCAGCTGTCCTTCCTGTCTCCCTGTAGCGCTGTCTTAGGCGTCTCACAGTGCGGACATGGCAATTTATTGCCCTAGCCACATCAGCAGTCCTCATGCCTCCCTGCAGCATGCCTAATGCACGTTCACGCAGATGAGCAGGGACCCTGGGCATCTTTCTTTGGGTGTTTTTCACAGTCGGTAGACAAGTCTCTTTAGTGTCCTGCGTTTTTAGAACTGTGACCTTAAATGCCTACTTTCTGTAAGCTGTTAAGGTCTTAACGACCATTCCACAGGTGCATGTTAATTAATTGATTATGGTTAATTGAACATGCATGGAAAACATTGTTTAAACAATTTACAATGAAGATCTGTAAAGTTATTTGGATTTTTAAAACATTATTGTTGAAATACACAGTCCTGAAAAAGGGGCGTTTCTTTTTTTGCTGAGTATATATATATATATTCTTTATGTCTCCTCTTCAGATTTATTCCATTTAACACATGTACTCATTAAGAAATTCATTATACATAATTTAAATATGGACCAAGATGGAGTGGACCCCTTAGTGCTTTCTGCGGCCGGTCCCTTACCCGGAATTAAACATAAAATGGCCCTAAGATGTTGGGCTGATACGTCACGTTACACCCTGACCACCATCACCCTATTCTATATAACACACACACACACACACACACCTGAATGCGGCAGCAGCACCGCGCCCCCCAAACGGTCTCATCACACAGCCTGTTATGCGCCACTACTCTGGAGGTCGTATCAAAGAGAGTCCTTCTCAGAGTGAGAGGCGTCTTTTTGAAGCAGATCTTACGCTGATCTCATTTAATGCACTCGTGTCGAGGTTCTCAGTCATTATTTGTACTGTATCATATTTCAAAAGCACTCCCGAGAATCCCTGGGAGCTGATGAATCTTATTTCGTATGTATGCCTATTCTATATTCACTGCGAGACGGGAAAGTGCATTGTGTGCTGAACCATGAATTATAAAAATTGATCCCTTTGTTATGTTGGTTGGGATGAAATTGAGAGATGCTCATTTTTGCGCTTTGTGTTGCCTGACTCAGCCTCCCGGTGTCAGTTTGCATTTAGCTGCTTGAGCGTATTAAAGTTTCGCTCGTGCTTGTGATGTTCTTGCCAAGAGCGCTCCTGAAGCGATGTGCACCAGACTACGCTTTGTGGCAATTAGTTCAAAAAGTTGTCTTTTTAACTAACTTTTGATGCTTGTGGCTTTTAGGCTTTTTTTCCCCATTTATTTTATTTTTTCTTTTCTGTTCTGCCGCCTATCTATACGGGCATATAGAGAGCTGCGTGCTTTGGGGACGGGAGCCTTTTATTTATTAATCCGTGGCGGCCCGCACTCTTCACGCATCGATATCGGCCACCGGAAATATAAAAAGGCAAGCAGGGCGCTTTATCTTCAGTAATGAAAAGCGTGCGGCCGACAGGACCTTTCGTGTCCTGCAGACCTCAAACTGTCACATTCGCAAAAGATCTGGACGAGCAGCGATTTTTAGCCTCAAGTCAGCAGTTCTTAAAGCGTCTCAAGCTCTCAGAGGAAAAATAAAACTGTGAATCTTGATCCCGGAAAAATCCGTTTAATAGAGAGAGCGGCACCTGCGGGAATTGACACACTTCCCGTCTCCGCTGTCTCTCCCGAGTGTGTGCGCTCGTTCGTGAGTCTGCATGCAGGTATGTATAGGCCTACACTCTGTGGCCTACTGTGAAAGTGACTTAAACTACAGCAGCCCACTTGGCTGTGGACACCTCATTTTCACCGACCTGAGGCAGCTGGGGTGTCCTAACCTTTCATAAGTGCCAAAGTCCACCCAAATGGGCATATATGGTATGTTACAATCAACAAGGCAGTTGAAAAGCCCGATCGTTGGTTTGAGGTGTGTAGAAGAACCACTTTAGACAAGAACACAAACGTCTCAGATCCTATCACCTAACTGCACAGCCGATTGTTAAAGTACCCCTTAATTGTTGTGAGCGCTGAAGTCGGAAAACAACGGAAAAACTTAAACCCAATTAAAGTAAAAATAATTTCTTTATTCTTAATTCTTGGTGAGTAGAGAGAATGTGAGACTACCTCTTCCCAACTCAGTTAACTGATTTGGGTTTTAGCAGAATATCTAAACTAAACCCGTTCTCTCTTTTATATCCTAGAAAAGAAAAAAAACTCCTAGCAGTTCATTCTGAGGTCATACATAGATTAAGGTTAAATCTTAATTTATGACATACTGGAATGTCCTAAAACATGAAATAAACAGCCATTTGCATTCCTAAGGAATACACCCTTCTATTTATACACTTAGAATCAATTTAAACATTCTTATAGTCCATAAAGATCTTACATTCTTCACGGGGTCTTCTGATAGTATCAGAGGTCAGCCTTTCCTCATAAATGATAAAAGTTAGTCCCTTAATGCTGTGCACACAGCCCAACTCCTTTTCTGCATAAATCAGGAACAAATCATATAGCTCTCTGCAGCATGATCAACTCAAAACATAATCCTTGATATCTGTGAGTTAAATAATAATGTTTTCTCTTCCTCATTGTCATACAAGGAAAATGCAGTTTCCCTACACTCTAAAAAAAATAAGCCACCAGAGCAGTGCCACCGGTGCAAAAGTCTTGGGATCCCAAAAGAACCATCCACATGAAGGTTCCAGAAAGAACACTTAATTATTTATAGTGGCAAGAAAAAGTATGTGAACCCTTTGGAGTGACCTGCATTATCTGGTCACACAATGTGATCTGATCTTCATCTGAGCCGCATGCGCAGAGAAAAACACAACCTGATGACACTAACAACACACACACGGACACACATAATCTGTCATGCGTTTGTGGAACGTACCCATCAAAACATTCACAGTGTACTGTGAGAAAAAGAGAGTAAGTGAATCCTTAGATTGATTCAGTTTGAACCTCCTTAGACAGCGCTAACCTCTGAACAAGCACTTTCAGGGCACAACATCCGGGAGGAATTCTGGGCAATATTCCCTTTCAGGACTGTTTTAGCTAAGCCACATTCCGGTGTGAACGGCTCTCTTCAGGTCATTGGGTTAAAGTGTGGGCAACTTCATATTTTCTTTTCTTTTTCTCAAAACCATTTTGCAGTAGGTTTAAGTTCAATGTTTAGGGTGTCACTGTGTTATGCTTCATTACCCAAGTTCTACTGAGCTTCAGTGATTCAGGCAGGCAGACACCCAGACATTAGGTATCTTGACAAGCTTTGGAATTCCTTTGTACTCCAAATTGGATTTTGTTCCATTTTAAAATGAATAATTAAAAAAAAAAAAATTAGTAGCAGAATTTGTAGGAGACACAGTTTCTTCAAGCTGTCCTACAGTTTTCTAAAAACTTCTATTTTTGCATAAACCCAGAAATGGAATACGAAATTAGGACAGATTTAGAAACCGTTATATCAGACAAGTGACTTTGGTGGCCCTGGAATTAACTAATTTTTATCTCCATTAGATGTTCTCAAATTCATACCACTCTCAAACCAACTTCAATCCTGTACTGCTGGGAGGTGATAAATTGTAATCCTAGTAATAGTTTCATTTATATAGCCCTTTTCTCACTACTCAAAACACTTTACATAGTGACTGGGGATCCACTTCAACCACCACTAATGTGCACCATCCACCTGGATGATATGGCGGCAGCCATGTTTGCACCAGTGCTCTCACCACACATGACTGCTAGGTGATGAAGTAGTGAGAGAGACAGCCAATTAGAGACAGAGGATGATTAGGGGTCAGAATGACTAGGCGTGGTGGGATCTTTAGCCGGGACAGCTGCATACACTACACTCTTTATGAAGGATTACCAGGGAGCTTTTATGACCACAGAGAGTCAGGACCTCAGTTTTACACCTCATCTGAAGGATGGCACCATTCTTACAGCACAGTGTCCCGGTCACTGCACTGGGGCATTAGGGTACAGATTCAGACCAGAGGGTAAG
Organism: Polypterus bichir lapradei; assembly: GCA_026402145.1. NCBI lineage: Eukaryota > Metazoa > Chordata > Cladistia > Polypteriformes > Polypteridae > Polypterus > Polypterus bichir. Next base: position 4,955,813 of record JANRMT010062797.1, on the reverse strand, counting down.
CGCCCCCTGCTGGCCTCCAGCAGCAACCCAAGCTTTTCCTAGATGGTCTCCCTTCCAGATAGTAGCCAGGCCCAAATATGATTAGGAGTGACCCCTTTGGAAGTGTACATGGTATGGCAGCAGGAACATCTGAGAGATTGGGAGTAGTGACGTAGACGAAAAACAAAGCAAAGACCATGTAGTGTCGTGAAAACTCAACTTGCTGTTCACAGTAATCCTAAGCCTTATGTTCTGTGCTATACATATGCATAGACTTTAGTAGTAATTAGCGTTTTTACATGGATATGATTGCCATGTCAGCCATAGTGTGTACAACTAGGGCACCAGGGTACATTCTTATTCATATAGCGCCATTTCTCCCCAGACTTTGCTAGGCCGAGACCCAAATGAAAGCATATTCTGTCTCCTTTGCTGACTTTGAATTAATGATGAGCTCTCAGTTCCCTAAAGAGAAACCACAGGCAGAGTATCAGTGAAGGCAAACTGTTCTTCTAGTCAGTATAACCGAGTGTACCACCCGAAGCAGAAGCATAGGCTGAAGTGCGAGACAAAAGTAGCCAAGCCATTTTTACTTAATTAGCCCAGCATTAGTTGTACCAAAGTGCTGTACAAAACTTAAAGGTCCATAAAACATACTAAAGCAAAGAACAATAAAAACAGTACATATACAATTTAGTAGGAAAACAATCCAATACAATGACAACAGAAACATAACCAAGCCAAGCCGAGATCTAAGACTATGCAGAATCAAAAGCCAGTGAATAAACGATAAGTCATCAAAGTGTTTATGGATTGGGATAATCTGATATGCTAGGGAATTGGATCCTACAGCCTGGGCACAGCAACAAAAAAAGCACAGTCACCTACCTAGGACTTTAAACATAACCGCGGAATAAACGGCAGTTATTAGTTAGATGACCAAAGACACCGTGAGGGAGTGTAAGACTGTACATGCCAACCTGAACGACATTTCAAGGGGTGTGACAACGAGGAAGGCTACATTACGATTCTCCAAAAATTAAGTGAGCTGCACCGGCCGTCATTTATTAGTGACACTCCTGTTCTGTTGTGTGAAAAGAATCAAGCATTGTGCTCGCAATTGTCCCTTGTGAATTAGCCACAGAAATAGGCCATTTCTTGAGTTCCTTGCTGCGGCTGAAGTGTTTGTAAAAGGCAGAGAAAGTTTTTCAAGAGAATGGAATTTGGACTTTGCACTGATCTATAGAGAAGGGTGAGGTCTAGTATTGATTTCTGTGCAAAATCACAGATTTTGAGGTTTGACTGACATTTTTGCCAGATGGTACGACAAGAGGGACTGAATTGGACGCAACAACCTGCTGCTTACACTCTCCCCATCTCCCCTGCTGGTGGTCCTGGTACAAACCGGATTCCAAAAAAGTTGGGACACTATACAAATCGTGAATAAAAACTGAATGCAATGATGTGGAGGTGCCAACTTCTAATATTTTATTCAGAATAGAACATAAATCACGGAACAAAAGTTTAAACTGAGAAAATGTATCATTTTAAGGGAAAAATATGTTGATTCAGAATTTCATGGTGTCAACAAATCCCAAAAAAGTTAGGACAAGGCCATTTTCACCACTGTGTGGCATCTCCCCTTCTTCTTACAACACTCAACAGACGTACGTCTGGGGACCGAGGAGACCAGTTTCTCAAGTTTAGAAATAGGAATGCTCTCCCATTCTCGTCTAATACAGGCCTCTAACTGTTCAATCGTCTTGGGCCTTCTTTGTCGCACCTTCCTCTTTATGATGTGCCAAATGTTCTCTATAGGTGAAAGATCTGGACTGCAGACTGGCCATTTCAGTACCCGGATCCTTCTCCTACGCAGCCATGATGTTGTGATTGATGCAGAATGTGGTCTGGCATTATCTTGTTGAAAAATGCAGGGTCTTCCCTGAAAGAGATGACGTCTGGATGGGAGCATATGTTGTTCTAGAACCGGAATATATTTTTCTGCATTGATGGTGCCTTTCCAGACATGCAAGCTGCCCATGCCACACGCACTCATGCAACCCCATACCATCAGAGATGCAGGCTTCTGAACTGAGCGTTGATAACAACTTGGGTTGTCCTTGTCCTCTTTGGTCCGGATGACATGGCGTCCCAGATTTCCAAAAAGAACTTTGAATCGTGACTCGTCTGACCACAGAACAGTCTTCCATTTTGCCACACTCCATTTTAAATGATCCCTGGCCCAGTGACAACTGAGCTTGTGGATCTTGCTTAGAAATGGCTTCTTCTTTGCACTGTAGAGTTTCAGCTGGCAACGGCGGATGGCACGGTGGATTGTGTTCACTGACAATGGTTTCTGGAAGTATTCCTGAGCCCATTCTGTGATTTCCTTTACAGTAGCATTCCTGTTTGTGGTGCAGTGTCGTTTAAGGGCCCGGAGATCACGGGCATCCAGTATGGTTTTACGGCCTTGACCCTTACGCACAGAGATTGTTCCAGATTCTCTGAATCTTCGGATGATGTTATGCACAGTTGATGATGATAGATGCAAAGTCTTTGCAATTTTTCGCTGGGTAACACCTTTCTGATATTGCTCCACTATCTTTCTGCGCAACATTGTGGGAATTGGTGATCCTCTACCCATCTTGGCTTCTGAGAGACACTGCCACTCTGAGAAGCTCTTTTTATACCCAATCATGTTGCCAATTGACCTAATTAGTGTTTATTGGTCTTCCAGCTCTTCGTTATGCTCAAATGTACTTTTTCCAGCCTCTTATTGCTACTTGTCCCAACTTTTTTGACACCGTGAAATTTTGAATCAACATATTTTTCCTTTAAAATGATACATTTACTCGGATTAAACGTTTGATCTGTCATCTACGTTCTATTACAAATAAAATATTGACATTTGCCATCTCCACATCATTGCATTCAGTTTTTATTCACAATTTGTTTAGTGTCCCAACTTTTTTGGAATCTGGTTTGTAGTAGCGCAGCACTTTTAACTGTGCAGCACAGGTGTAATTGGGGGGACAGAGCTCACTGGCTGTGTTTCACTGCTTACTGGCGCTCCGGCACCCGATGCTCCACAGGGGTCTCCAATCCCCCCCAACCTCTCGGTCATTGATTGTGACATTAGATACTTTGCGGAATACCCCAAACCCCTGATCATAATTCAAGTTTTAAAGCTTCATGGGGGATGCATTTACAAGATTATTGAGATTTATAAAGGTAAACTGCTTAATTGATATTTTAATTTTATGCTTCAAGATAAAAGCTTCTTTTTGAGTTTAATTTGTTCCACCGCAGTAATGTATGTAGTCCAATTTGTGGTTCAAAAATGAATACTCTGACTTCATCTTCAAATGTGATACACCTTTTGCAGGGGTGCAACGTAAACATTTTCTAGGAGTGTGGGGCATAGAAAAGGTTGGGAATCCCTGCTGTAGAAGATCTGAGATGTGCTGAGGAGCCAAACCACATAAGTACCAGGTGGAGGGGACCAAACATATTATTTCAGTTTTGCTCTCATTAAGTAGGAGGAAGTTAAACTCCATCCAGTTTTTTGTAACTTAAAGCCAGTTAGAAAGAGCTCGCCTGACCTGGATGTGCTTCCTGGGTTCGGTGTTATGGCACTGAAAGTACTTCTGGATCTGGCATAAAGGAATCTGTTCCACCTCATCCAGTTGAGTCAGAGTCAAGACAGCAGAAGGACAACGCTTGCCTGAGGTGTGCCCAATTACATGGATTTTGTTGTAGAAACTGTGACCTGCAGGGGGCACATTTTTCACATTGTCCACAGACGTGGACAAATCTGTTGGTATACCTCCACAAAGAAAGAAGGACCCACAATTTGTCTCTGGAATAACTTGAAACTGACAAAAGTCACTGGCACCCACCATTGTTATTTCCTTATTTAACAAAAATCAGACTTTGCTTTAGATTTTTAATTCAATATTTCAAATAATAACACGAAAGACAATGACATGGACAAAAATGAAGGGACCTTTCACCTAATATTTTGTTGCACAACCTTTAGAGTTTGCAGTCACTGCACACAAGCAATTTCTGGAGCTCTCCGTGAGACTTCTGCACCTGTCCACAGGTCGTTTGGCCCGCTTGTCCTGAGCAACCTGCTCCAGCTGGGTCAGGTTTGAAGGGGGTCTTTTGTCGCTGTTCTTGCCATAGATGTTTGATGGGATTCAAATCAGGGCTCATAAAAGCCATTTCAGAATAGTCCAATGTTTTTTTCTTTGCCGTCCTTGGGTGCCTTTAGCTGTGTGTGTTGGCTCCTTACCTTGTTGGAGGATTCATGAAACCTGCAACTGAAAGAGCTTTCTGACGCTGGGCAGGGTGTTTTGCTCCAGCATGCCTCGATACTCTTGAGATTCCATTGTCCCTTGCACAGACTCGAGACGCCCGTGCCACACACAGCAAAGCAGCCACAAGACATAAGTGAGCCTCCTCCACGTTTCACTGTAGGTCTGGTGTTCTTTTCTTGGAAAACTTCATTTGTTTGTGGACACTGAGCTGATTTGACTTGCCAAAAAAACTCAAGTTTTGTCTCAACTGTCCTAACGACATTTCTCCAGAAGCATTGTGGCCTAACAGTATACATTTTAGCAAATTCCAATCTGGATTTTTTTATGTGGAATCCTCTATGGTCTTCTTCCATTGAGCCCTCTGTCACTCAAAAGCAACGGATGGTGCGATCAGACCCCAATGGACCCAGACCTTGGAGTTCTGCTTGTCTCTCTTTTCAAGTTGTCCTTGGCTTTTTATCTGCCATTCTCACTATTCTTCTGCCCATTCTGGGGTCAGTTTTCCTCTTGCACCCACATCCTGGGAAGTTTGCTACAGCCTCACGGACCTTCAGCTTCATAATATTTGCAAGTGTTGTCATTGGAGATGGACTTCTAGCCTTTGCCTTTAACATACTTGTGTATCATTTTCTTTCTGATCTTCTCAGAGAAGTCTCCCCTTTGTTTTCTCTGCTCCATGTTTAGTGTGAGACACACAAAGACACCAAAAGGCATTGGGATGACTTTTCTTCATTTAAATTGGCTGAATGACTGCACGATTGGGGATGTGTGTAATATGAATTCAGAAAAGCGGCTAGTTTGAAGTATTACTCGAATCCAGTTATTTATGAACTTTTCTACAACAACAACAACATTTATTTCTATAGCACATATTCATACAAAGAGTAGCTCAAAGTGCTTTACATAATAAAGAATAGAAAAATAAAAAACACAATAAGAAAACAAAATAAATCAGCATTAATTAACATCGAATAAGAGTAAGGTCCAATGGCCAGGGGGGACAGAAAAAACAAAAAAAAACTCCAGACGGCCGGAGGGTTCCCAACAAATGTATCCAGGCCATTTTAGAAGATCTTTGTAGAATAATACAAGAATACTTGAACTCTTTTCAAATTTGCTTTGCTTTGTTCAATGACATGTCAAAGGTATGCAGATACTTTTCAGGAGGCATGCGGCTCTTTTTCCAATGAGCTGTAAAGGACTCAACAAATCTGTCCATCAACCAACCCTGGACAGGGTGCTGGTCCATTGCAGGCCCCACTCATGTATTGACCAACACTCATATAGGGTCAACCCAACCTGCTGATCTTTGGAGAATGCAGGAGGAAAACTCATGAAGATATGGGAAGAACCTGGATATGAAAATGGAGTCGGGATTCATACCAGAGCCAGCATCACTTACCAGTACGGCACCATACTGCTCCATCCTCAAGTTCAGTTCACCTTATTCTGGTGTAGTTTCCCTCACTGAGTATAAGCTGAGAGTATTTACAGTCAGTCAGTCATCTTCCAACCCGCTATATCCTAACACAGGGTCACGGGGATCTGCTGGAGCCAATCCCAGCCAACACAGGACTCAAGGCAGGAACAAATCCCTGGGCAGGACACACACACACCCACACACACCAAGCACACACTCGCCAATGCACCTAACCTGCATGAAAGGAAACCCACGCAGACACGGGGAGAACGGAAGTGAACACAGGTGTCCTAACTGCGAGGCAGCAGTGTTACCACTGCGCCACCATGCTGCCCAGAGTATTTACAACTATATGTAAATTATGGGGTGGCACAGTCGGTAGCACTGCTGCCTTGCAGTTAGGACACCAGGGTTCGCTTCCCGGGCCCTCCCAGCGTGGAGTTTGCATGTTCTCCCCGTGTCTGCGTGGGTTTCCTCCCACAGTCCAAAGACATGCAGGTTAGGTGCATTGGCGATCCTAAATCGTCCCTAGTGTGTCCTCGGTGTGTGTGTGTGTGTGACCTGCGGTGGGCTGGCGTCCTGCCAGGGGTTTGTCTCCTGCCTTGCGCCCTGTGCTGGCTGGGATTGGCTCCAGCAGATCCCCGTGACCCTGTAGTTAGGATATAGCGGGTTGGATAATGGATGGATGGCTGGATGTAAATTATGAAACCCTTCATATACTATACATAAACACATGCATTACATTTAGCACACAGTAAAACAGAATGAATCTCAATGATTACCATAAACAATCATAACAATATGAAGTCCATTAACATTGTAATTGTGATCTCGCTAGTCTGCAACAGCAGAAATGGAACCTAAACCTTCAATCAACAGAATTATTGGAGAAAATAAGCCTCTGGGGGTCTGTGGCCAGTTATAACAAACACCACTCTGATGACCTTGGCCAGTTGACTGTAACCCCCCCCCCATGAAATTATACATGCTGGACAGTCTAATAAGAAGCAGATTGATTGCAGTTATCTTTAAATCCCTAGGCTCCTGATATGTCTGGGGTCACTTACCATAGACAGGAGTGGTAGCTCGTCAAAGCAGAAGTGGCAGCCACTGGATAAAGACAAGAGAAAAAGAAAAGGCCAGGAATAGAATGGCTTGTGTGTAAACATGAATTGGTATCTGTGGAGTATTGCGTCTTCTCTTCTTCTCCACTAGCAAGTATCCATCCGTACTTTGCATAGGAACATCCTTAAAGGTTGAACTGCTTTAGTCCAACCAACGCATGAGAAAAGCACTTTATAATACTTCAGCATCCAACCTGGTTAAGTCCTGTATGATTGGGCTTTGCCGCTGCGTCTTTGATGAGAAAACAAAGGTTTGATTTGAAACTAAAAGTTTACACAGCCACCAAGCGTATACAAATTTAACCATCATGCCTATCAGAGCTTGTTAGTTTGGCGCCCCGTTCCATAACGATGGGTATTAATATGTCATTGTCCCCTCCTCTGCAGCTATAGCAGCCTCCACTCTACTCTCCACAAGATTTTGAAGGTCGTCTTTGGGAATTTGTTCCCATTTAGCCAAAAAGAGTACTGGTTAGGTCAGATCCTGACGTTGGATGAGAAGACCAGGCTCGTCAATTCATCCCCAAGGTGTTGAATAGGACTGAGGTCAAGGCTCTGTGCAGACTCCTCAAGCCCCTCCATGTCTCTATGGACTTGAATTTGTGCACAGGAGCACAGCCGCTAATCCTGGATCACAAAACGCCCTTCCCCAAACTGTTGCCACGAAGTCGGAAACACAAAATAGTCTAAAATGCCCTAATAACAGTACCCTTCACCGGAACCAAGGGGCCATGCCCACACCCTGCCGCTATCTCTCCTCCATCAATCTTTACAATGGGCACTATGCAGCCCAGAAGATAGTGTTCTCCTGGCATCCACCAAACCCACGTTGGTCCAACAGACAGCCAGATTTAGAGTTTGGCCAGATCTGCCAGTTAGTGAAGCGTGGATCGTCACTCCAGAGAGCAGCTTTCCACTGTTCCAGAGTCCAATGGAGGGTGGTGTGTTTTACAGCACTCCAGCCAATGCTTGGCATTACGCTTAGTGATTTTAGGCTTCTGTGCAGCTGCTTGGCCTTAGAAACCCATTTCCAGAAGCTCCTGGCACACAGTTCTTGTGATGATGTTGCTTCCAGAGGCAGTTTAAAACTCGGTTGTGAGTGAGGCCACAGAAGACAAGCCATTTTTTAATGCAGTGCACTTAATGCGGCCATGCTGTGTGAGTTTGTATGGTTCACCGCTCTGTGGCTGAGGACTTGTTGCTCCACGACACTTCCACCTCACAATAATAGCATTTACAGTTGAGCGGGGCAGAAATGTCACATTCTGACTTGTGGCAAAGGTGGCATCCTATGACAGTGCCACATTTAACTCTTTGAGGGCTGAATATTTTTTGCCATTTTTGCTCTTGTTTGCACCTTACAACTCACACGAGCACAGGAAATCTTGGTCAAACCAATGAAGCTAACTTTCTAGCAACAAGAGTCCAACTAAAACATAATGATTGGTTTTGTCACAGTTTACAGTTGATTACCATTGTCACCTCCTCCTTTTGACTAACGTCGACATCAGCCCTGAAAGAGTTAAAGTCACTGAGCTCTTCAGTATCACCCACTGTCTGTTAATGCAGATCGCATGGATGTGTGTTTGATTTGATGCACCCGTTAACAATGAAACACCTGAAATCATTTGTTACCACAAACATTTAGCAATACAGTGTACATCTATGGCTGGTTACAGACAAAGACGTGACATATGACATAAACATGCATTGGTTGTATTGAAATTTAAGAAATAGTAGAGCATTTTACTTTGAATATCCATCCATCCATTATCCAACCCGCTGAATCCGAACACAGGGGTCTGCTGGAGCCAATCCCAGCCAACACAGGGCACAAGGCAGGAACCAATCCTGGGCAGGGTGCCAACCCACCGCAGGACACACACAAACACACCAAGCACACACCAGGGCCAATTTAGAATCGCCAATCCACCTAACTGGCATGTCTTTGGACTGTGGGAGGAAACCCACGCAGACACGGGGAGAACATGCAGACTCCACGCAGGGAGGACCCGGGAAGCGAACCCGGGTCTCCTAACTGCGAGGCAGCAGCGCTACCACCGCACCACCGTGCCGCCCTTACTTTGAATAGTAAAGGATTAATTAATGTAATGATTGCTGTTTGATTTCCCATCCACGTTGTAATCTTCACCCTCGTAGGCCTTCTGCTGTAAGAATACTAAACTCTAAAGAAACATAATTTAGAGGGCAGCCAGATCTGTACAACTACTACAATTAAAAATTCTTATAGTTCTGGGGATAAAATAGTTCTTAAATATATTGCTATTGAGCTTTGACAACCGAAATCTGCGGCCTGATAGCAATAAATGTAGAAAACACAAGATGGCTGCTGTTACACAGAATCAGGTTAGCGGTCTTTCTAACTTTCTAACTCAGTGAGGGAGAGCTGCTCCATATAAATACAGACATGGACACATTTCTTTGTCCCCTTAGAGGAGGAGGAGGTTGGAAGCGTGCGCCGAAAGCAGCTCACTGAAGAAGTGCTGCACGTTTCCAGAAAAAGTGATTCAATGAAAATCAATTGTCTCCTGTGTAGCTGCATGCCTTTGATATGCCATCGAGTAAAGCAAAGCAAGTGTGAAAAGAGATCACGTGTTACTTATTCTTCAAGAATATTTAAAATGGCCTGGACACATTGTTGGGACCCCTAAAAATGATCCTAAATAAATGGATTCGAGGGATTTTGCAAACTGACTGTTTTCTTGAATTTGTATTACACACATCTCCAATCATTTATATTGAGAAAAGTCATCACTCTGCCGTTTGGTGTCACTGTGTGTCCTGCACTGAACATGGACCATAGAAAGCTGAGAAATGAATTGTCTGAAGAGATCAGAAAGAAATTGATAGACAAGCAAATGTTAGAAGAGCATCTTGGAGCAGCTTGATGTTCCTATGTCAAGTTTAATACATGTGAGTGAATGAGAGGGAGGTCAGTGGAATGGTGAGGATGAGGGAGTAGAGTTGGCGAAGGTGGATGAGTTTAAATACTTGGGATCAGCAGTACAGAGTAATGAGGATTGTGGAAGAGAAGTGAAGAAGAGAGTGCTGGCAGGGTGGAGAAGAGTGTCAGGAGTGATTTGTGACAGATGGATATCAGCAAGAGTGAAAGGGAAGGTCTACAGGACGGTAGTGAGACCAGCTATGTTATAAGGGCTGGAGACGGTGGCACAGGAGAAAGAGCTGGAGGTGGCAGAGTTAAAGATGCTAAGATTTGCATTAAGTGTGACGAGGATGGACAGGATTATAAATGAGGACATTAGAGGGTCAGCTCAAGTTGGACAGTTGGGAGACAAAGTCAGAGAGGCGAGATTGCATTGGTTTGGACATGTGCATAGGAGAGATGATGAGTATACTGAGAGAAGGGTGCTAAGGATAGAGCTGTCAGGGAAGAGGAACAGAAGAAGGCCTAAGCGAAGATTTATGGATGTGGTGAGGTGGTGGGTGTGACAGAACAAGATGCAGATGACAGAAAGATATGGAAGAAGATGATCTGCTGTGGCAACCCCTAACAGGAGCAGCCGAAAGAAAAAGGTGGTCCATGAGGCTGTAGCCAACCCCCTTGGACGCAGCCACAAGAGGAAAAATCAACCCCAAAATGGGCAGGAGGACAGTGAGAACGGTGGACAAATAGCCAAGGACAACTTCCAAAAAGATACAAGCTGAATTGCAAGGCCAAGGTCCATTAGTGTCTGATCTCTTTTTGAGTGACAATGGGCTCAATGGAAGAAGGACTCTATATACAAAAGCCAGATATGAATTTCCTAAACTGCATATTGACAAGCCACAGTGCTTCTGGAAGAATGTCCTTTGGCCAGTTGAGACACAACTGAATAGAACACCAGACCTACTGTGAAACATGGAGGAGACTCGCTTACGTTTTGGGGTTGCTTTGCTGCGTCTGGGATGACTTGAGTCTGTGCAGGGAACAATGAAATCTCAAGCCTATCAAGCCATGCTGGAGCAAAACACCCTGCCCAGTGTCAGAAAGCTCTGTCTCAGTTTCAGGTCATGAATCCTAAAACAGGATAATGAGTTGAAACACGCAGTTTAAGAACAAAACATTGAACTACACTGAAGTGGGTTTCTGTGTGACCTAATTTGAATCCCATTGAACTTTTATGGAAAGAACTGAAACATGCAGTTTGAATAAGACCCCTGTCAAACCTGGCCCAGCTGGAGCAGTATGCGCAGGAATAGTCAGCCAAACGAGTGCACAAGTCTCACTGAGAGCTCCAGGAATTTCTTGCTTACAGTGACTGCAAACGCTAAAGATTGTGCAATCAAATATTAGGTGACGGTTCCCATCATTTGTGTTATTACTCCAGATGAGGCCTCGCCAATGTGTTATAAAGCTTGAGCCTAACCTCCCTGGACTTATACTCCACACATCAGGGCGCTATATAACCTCACATTCTGGTAGCCTTCTTAATGGCTTCTGAACACTGCCTGACAGTTAATAGAGTTGAGTCCACTATGACTCCTAAATCCTTCCAATAAAGTGTACTTTCAATTTTCAGACCCACCCGCCCCCAATGTGTATTCAAACCTCTCATTTTAACTTCCTACATATAACACTATTTACTTAAATTATATTTCATTTGCCACAAATTTGCCCAAGCTCGCATGTTGTCCAAGTTTCTCTTTAAATGATTCAACAGATTCTCGATTACTTGCCAGTCCTCCTAGCTTGGTATCACCTGCAAACATAGCCAGCTTGCTACTTATATTCCTATCAAAATCAGTTATATATATATATATACCTACCCAAAGCATCATGATGCACCAACATTGATGGACTGAAAGCCAGAAGTCTACGTGACCATCATCAAGTCCTTCCTTGAAAACCCTAAATTCAAAGAGGACTGTTTGATTTATGTTAGGTAGATTACCCAGAGGGGACTGGGCCGGCGGTCTCTTGGTCTGGAACCCCTACAGATTTTACTTTTTTTTCTCCAGCTTTTGGAGTTTTTTTTTTTTTTTTTTTTCTGTCCACCCTGGCCATCGGACCTTACTTATTCTATGTTAATTAATGTTGACTTATGTTTGTTTTTTATTGTGTCTTTTATTTTTCTATTCATTTTGTAAAGCACTTTGAGCTACATTTTTTTGTATGAAAATGTGCTATATAAATAAATGTTGATTGATTGATTGATTGATATATATTAAGAATAGCAGCGGCCTCAGCACTGACCCCTGATGGACGCCACTCTTAATATCACCCAGTTCTGATGAGGTTCCTCACGCTATCTCCCTCTGTTTCCTGTGTTTTAGCCAATTCTGCACCCATCTACACACAACACCCCAAACTCCCACTTGCTTTAGTTTAATACCCTAGTTCTCAAATGGCACTTTATCAAATGCTTTCTGATGACTCTGCTTGTGTTGGAGTGCACTCTTTGTCTTTTACTACATGGTCCTTCGTCCACGCTATGGTGTTATGTGACACTTCCTCAGCTTGCTGTTAGGCTCTTTGCTGTTTCCTCTGTTAATCCATAGGCAAAAGGGTGAAGGTGCTGAAGTTCTCTTCTTGTAGTAATAGCTGCTTCTCATTTTTCTCAGATTGGGCTTAGTCACTGGCATAGTGCTGGGCTTGGCAGAGTTGATCTTAGATCTAGTTCAACTGTGAGCTCTTTGCTCCACAGAGTAGACGGCTTCTCACCCCAAAGACAGTGGCTCATCTGCTTTCAGCTCACAAAGTGAACAGATTGCCTTCATTCAGCTGCCCCCTAAAGACAGTGGATTACCAGCTTTTCGCTCCTCAAAAAGACAGAAGGGATTAATGCAGCTAATTTTGAAGGAGGATGTAACCTTTAATTATTGGGTGACAATCACTTGCAGTTACTGATCCAATGCCCGCTTAGAGGTGCCCATCACATCTGGCCAGAGTTCACTTTTTGGTTACAAGCCTAAGATTAATGTCTATTTGGGTGTCTTTTCTGTCTGAAGGGGTCTCTGCAGAGGTGTCAGCTCACCTGTGATTTACACCTTTGTTGTCAGATGAAGTAAAAGCCTGACCAAAGTGTTAGTAGGGCTGAGTTCAGCCATTCACTCTGTAGTGTAGGTGAGGAGCGAGCAGCCGAGTTTCGGCACCCTGTTAAATCTGCTGTATTAACAGGCCTTGTGGGCCACTAAAACTCTAGCAAAGCGAGCACTACCCACTTTGTCCTTCAGTGGACAGCTCTGAAAGTGTGAGTAAATCCCACCTCCAGGCCAGACAGAACACAGAAAGCATTTAGTTATAACGGTAAGACCAAAACTAAGCAGACGCTTCTTTTAATCTCACACAGTTTTTTTTTCTTGTGGGAAAACACAAACGTGTTATCTTTCTGTTGCTGCCGGTTGATACAGCCTGCGATTTACATCACATCTCCTGTGTCCCAAGTGAGGCACCTGTCAGTGCAAATATGGGACTTACTGAACTCTGCATGTAAAGTACTGTGCTAGTGGATGGAGCTAACCATAGAAAAGCACAAGAGTCAAAAGAATACTTCACTCAGAAATGAAATATTTTATATGTTATTTACCCCAAGTTTCTTGTAGTAATAACCAGGAAAAAATTTTAATCTCATGTTTTCACGTAGAATGAAGATTTAAAAAGTTGATGATAATGCTAATAATGCAAGATATTGCTGTACGATGGAAAATAGTGTGAAAAATGTCCAAGGGGAAAAAAAAAAAATCTTATGTTACCGCTTATGTTATCAGTGGCGCTTATTGCACATATCAGTTACCCAGTCATTTGCTCTCAGCATGCAAAACACATGCATTTGTTTGGAAATAATATTATATGAATGCTTCTGGAAAGATCAATGCATGTCGTACACAGGAAACACAAGTCACATGGAATTCAGTTTTTGAATTGAAGAGCTCCTCCCTCATTCATTGGTCAAGAGTCCTCCCTTCAATTAAAAAAGTCACATGGTTCCCAAATGACCAAGTTTAAGATTACGCCCACACTACCATGTTTCCTTTTAAAAATGCGGACATTAGTGACCGTTTTCACCTTTTGTCCACACAATCCATGTGTTTTTAACCCTCGAAAACCCCAAAAACAAAGACTTCACATGCAAGTGATGCAGTATATCAAGAAACTATACCCCCCGGCCCACTAGCAAAAGCTCCGTCTAAAAGTTGAACAGGGCCACTGGAGCATTGGGATCCACAACCAGACCACAGGGTGAGCGCTCCCTGCTAACCACACCAACACCTTTTCCAGCAGAAACTCAAGCTTTTCCTAGATGGTCTCCTATCCAAGTACTGATTGGGCCCGCTAGACAATGGCCTGCCACAAGCAGCCAAATCTGTTAAAGTCTCAACTCCGGGGGCAATGACAAGATATCTGGAACTGCAAGGTGAACCTTAAGGGTCACCGGTGCATTTATGTCACTCACCATTTAGGCTGGGAAAGAGAGATGGATAATAATAATAATACATTTTATTTATATAGCGCCTTTCCCATGCTCAAGGCACTTACAGAAAATAAGAGAAAACAGCAGGGTATACAGCGTATAGCATTGTACAAACCAAAAAAATAAATAAAGAATATTAAGACAGTAAGTTCAAAGAAAGCCTAACAGACAACAGAATTGATGGTCTCGCACACACACACATACAGGTTACATGAGCATCTTGACATGGAGGTAAACTGAGAGAAGGGGAATGAAGTCAGGTAGAGCTAAAAGCCTACCTGAACAGATGAGTTTTGAGTTGTTTTTTAAAGAATTCATGGAGTCAGCTGACCTGATTCATTTCTTGATGTCATTCCAGAGTCTGGACACTCGCTATACAGCTGAAGGCCCTGCTGTCACCCATGGAGTGTAGATTAGTGTGGGCACAACAAGATTGGCAGAGTCAGAGGACCTTAGTGGGCGGGCAGGCAGATAGTGATGAAGAAGGTCACTGATGTAGTTTGGCGCGAGGTTATTTAAGGCTTTGTAGGTTATTAGTAGGATTTTATATTCGATTCTGTAAGACACAGAGAGCCAGTGAAGATGGAGCAGGATGGGTGTGATGTGCTCGCTGCTGCTGGTTCAAGTAAGGACTCTTACAGCCGAGTTTTGAATAATCTGGAGCTGTGATAGACAGATTAGAAGGGGCACCTGCCAGCAGCGAGTTACGATAATCTATATTATATTGTCTATTATATATATTGTCAGGGATGCCAGGGGCCATGACCCGGCCGGGACGTCATGAGGGACCGGATGTGGGTCTGTGCCCACCCTGGATCACGTGGGGGTTGCCTTCCGGGTTGCTTTGGGGGCTCCACCCTGTAGGGGCCCGTGGTCACCGCCAGGAGGCACCCGAATGCCTTGGGGACCTGTTAACCCAGCACTTCCACCACACCAGGAAGTGCTGGGGGGAAGATTTATGACGGCGCCCGGAGAGCAGCCGGGAGGACAGCCGGCACTTCCGCCACGCTGGGGCGTGGCCAGAGGAGGAATGCCGGGAACACCTGGTGCTCATCCGGGAACCCTATAAAAGGGGCCGTCTCCATTCATTCGAGGCTAGAGTCGGGTGGAAGCAGGACGAGGCAAGAAGAGAGTGTGGAGGCGGCCCGAAGACAAGGCATTGTGTGGCCAGGACTGTGTTTGGGGTATTGTGCACGGGATTGGGTCTTGGTGACCATTAATGTAAATAATAATTGTATAATAAACGTGTGGTGGTATTTTACAACATGTCCGCCTGTCTGTGTCCGGGCCGCGTCCACAATATATATATATATATATATATATATATGTCTATTATAATCTGGTTATTCCACCAAGTAAGAGTCTAGACAAGTGTGAATGGGTGAAAACGGAGAATTTTAAAAATGCAAACTCTAATCACGCTCAGATTGGATGGTGCTTATTACGTGGCACTTCCCTGACTGGATCTTTCTTGTTAAAATGTCTCATTCCCTGATTGGTCGCCCTTCACGGAAGAAAGCGATATTTTAACATGGCAGACACAGTGTAGTTGCTTTGCATGGTATTTACTGTATAGCTTACATAAATGCATATAAATTGCGTTTTGTACATGAATGCTGCATACATTTGCAAAAGGCAAATAATTACCTGTCGTTACAATTTTGCAATAAATTTCATGGCTTGTAGTGTTACACGAGAAAAATCAAAATCCTTCAAAGATTTTTCTGCCAACACACACGTGCAACATAGGAGAACTACTACATCATATGAACTTTCAGTCATTTTAGAGTAGGCAGAGGTACTTTTATAAGTGATGTGAAAATGCTTGTGTGGACAAAGATTGTTATGTAAATGTAGTAGTGTGGACTTAGCCAAAGAACTACTGGTGTTGCGCATCGGGAAAGAAATCCAAACACGAAGTTACAGGCTGACTCCTCGCCTGTGATCACTTTGTGAGCCTGAGCAGGTCAGCTAATCTCACTGAGCTCCTGGTGCAAATATGAAACACAAAAAGTTGTAAAATGCATCTGTGCCCTTAAATTGCACGGGGATGGCGTTCACTATAGGAATGTGCCACAGTATGTAAAATAAAACTTTGTTGGTAGAAATACGGAAGTATTTGTACTTAACACATTACAGCTGTACAAAGAGGTGTTTCACAAGCAATAATTTCATTTACACCCTGTACACGTGACAATAATGACTCCATGAATAAAACCTCTTGATCTGGAGCCCTGACACCCTGGCCCAAACTCTCTGGACATGAAGTGTTCTGCAGCTGAAACCGAGAGAGTTCACTGCTTTACAAACATCTACCACCTCCACCACCTTCGTCAGCAGTAATATGTTATGAGAATGTGCCTGCTGTGATACCATACCTTCAGTTCCAATTTAAAGATGCTTATGGAAAAAAACATCTTTTATTAAGCACAGGAAAAGCCGTCTCATACTTTGCCTTTTGGCAGACTTCCACCTTTCTTCAGAGTTTACTCTCTCTTTTATAATAGGAGTCTTTTATGTAAGGGTCAACTGACCAGGTAAAGAAACATTTAGTAAAACTTGAGTATGCCACTTCACCTCTCTGGTTGCTTGATTTAGAAATACCCAAGCAAAGCCAAGCGCAGCTTTTCAGGTGATCCATGTGGGAGGCAATGACACTCCTGGCTACAAACTGATCATTAGCCATTCAGCCAATTTTTTTTTTACCCACTTTGTCTTCTTTAGGATTTCTGGTAGGCAGAGATCATCCCATCCACAACAGGTACAAGGCAAGAGTACCAGACTAGTAACACAAACTCACAGCAGAGCAAATCCGAGCAGCCAGTCAGCACAATGCCGTGTATTTAGATGTTAGAAAAAACACAAAGAAAATCCAGACCCACCTCCTCAAGCACTTTGAGAGATGGCAGCAGCACCTGCTACTAAGCGTGACCAATGCAATTGTTATGATGCAGGCAGAACTCATTTTGCATGCAGTTCTCAAGCCACGGGGATTGTCTATGACCATCAATTTATGAACCAAATCTGTCAGTCACACTCATCCCTTAATAAGGAGTCTTCAATTTCCAGACAGTTTCCTTCTAACAAAGTCTCTCTTGCTTTTACAGGTTATCCATATTACAGGACGATTACGGATCAGGATGTCCCTGACCCATGGACGCAACGTCCCTAATCAAATAATGGGCATGGTAGTTGTGGCCCACGCACTGCCTCCTCCCACAATCAATGAAGTGAGAATCGACTGCCAGATGTTTGTCACTCGAGTAAATATGGACCTCAATATTGTTTACTGTGAAAATAGGTAAGATGTATGTCTTCTTATTAGGATTTACCATTTCAAGTGTCCTCACTGGACATCATAGAAAATCAGAAAAGGGATACTGTAGGTGACACTTACATGAATCTTGAATCTTACATGTGCATTATTTTGCAGCACGGTGGCACAAAAAAAAATACAAAGCCCACCCTTGCGCCTAAACGATAAATGAACAGACACAGAACACGAAACACAAATCAACGGCATGTGGAGTGGATGTGGTGTGCTGTGTGAGTCCAGAGTTATTCAGGTCCTGAATTAAACGAATTGTGGCTGATATGATATCTCACGGGCGGTACGGTGGCGCAGTAGGTAGTGCTGCTGCCTCGCAGTTTGAAGACCCAGGTTCGCTTCCCGGGTCCTCCCAGCGTGGAGTTTGCATGTTCTCCCCGTGTCTGTGTGGGTTTCCTCCCACAGTCCACAAGACATGCAGGTTAGGTAGGTGCATTGGCGATTCTAAATTGTCCCTAGTGTGTGCTTGGTGTGTGTGCGCGCGAGACCCTGCAGTGGGCTGGCGCCCTGCCCGGGGTTTGTTTCCTGCCTTGCACCCTGTGTTGGCTGGGATTGGCTCCAGCAGACCCCCGTGACCCTGTAGTTAGGATGTAGTGGGTTGGATAATGGATGGATGGATGGATGTGCATTATTTTCCCCCAGGGATGGTGTAGATGCTGACCACTCAGACTAAGTCATCTGCCTATGGGCTTTTACTCCCAGTGTAGTGACCCCAGCTGGATGACCAGCTAAATCTCTCCTAAAAACCCATCTCTTCACCCTGGCCTTTGACACCTTGTGAGAAGTTCTTTTTAGCTCATTTTACTTTTGTTGTTTTTAGCTGATTTTATCCCATTTTATATTGTTTTATTGTAGGGCTGTTTTATTTATGTATTATACCATTTTTATTCTATTCTTATTTATATGCAAGAATGTTGTGTTGTTTTACTTATCAACTATTTATTGTACAGCACTTTGGTCCTGTGCTGGTTGTTTTAAAGTGCTTTATAAATAAAATTGGATTGGATTGGATTGGAATGTCAGCAGAAAGACTACATAGCAGTTGCTCTGCTGCTCTCCTCCCTGCTAAAATGTTGTCCACACACTCACTCCTTTGTGGATTCAGTCAAAGTTACGCCAAAAGGTCTGATGCCCCCTAACAGTCTCAACTAGTGGCCTCTTAGATCACTCGGTTGCCTAGTCAGTAGCAGCCTGGGTCTCCCATATGGGGTACAAGGACCCTCTAATGGATGACGTTCGCTATTTCTGCCACCTGTATTGTTTATTGTTTAGACAAGTTGTGCTAAACCCCTGCGACTGGACAGAAGTTTTTACTACAGTAGTTCCTATTTAATTTGGCTTCCCACGGCCTCCAGTTTAGTTTTTCTGTTATGACTCCTGGATTCTTTTTGTCATGCATGTTGCATTATGATTTTATGTAAAAGGGTGTTAGTGGGGTGGATGGGGAGCTGAATAGTATTC
Source organism: Polypterus bichir lapradei (assembly GCA_026402145.1). Classification (NCBI taxonomy): domain Eukaryota; kingdom Metazoa; phylum Chordata; class Cladistia; order Polypteriformes; family Polypteridae; genus Polypterus; species Polypterus bichir. Next base: position 4,936,746 of record JANRMT010062797.1, on the reverse strand, counting down.
CCGTCTTGTTTCACTAAAGCTTTGTCTTTCCCTTGTGCAGAATTAGTGATTACATGGATCTGACTCCTGTAGACATCGTGGGCAAGAGATGCTATCAATTCATTCATGCTGAAGACGTGGAGGGGATCAGACACAGCCATTTAGACCGTGAGTACCTACTACTGCACATTCTTATTGGCTACTGGAGGACAGCTTATTCATGCACCTTGAAGAATGGATTTTGAAACTAAAATCTTATTATGGCAGTAGAGTGAATGGAGCTGCGCTCAAAGAGCAAATTAAATAGGCTGCTGAATTGAAATCATAGTGGAGGAAAAAAAAAAAAAAAGAGCATAAAATATTAAAGTTGCACTTGTCGCCGCTCACGTTCCACAAGACAAAGTGAGTGTTTGGCATATTAGCCAAGTATGCGGTGCTTAACTCTTTGATGCCAGGCTCATACTGTCCTACAGTCCCACTTGTGCTAGTGCCACCTCAGCATGTCACTTGCTTTCTGTTGTTACTCTGAGAAACATCCTACTGTTTTTAAAAGATGCCCAATGTTACATTGCCCACCAATCCTGGCCCCTAACCACTCCCTGTCTCTAACTGGGTAACCCTCTCTTCACACACACACACCCACACCTTCATGACCTAATAACTATTGTGTGGTAACTGGCATACTGGTACAAGAATGGAATGGCTGCAGTCGCATCATCCAGGTGGATGCTGCACATAAGCGGTGGTTGAAGTGGCTCCCCACTGTCTATATAAAGTGCTATATAACTAATTAATTACTATTATTATTTTTAACATCTGTAGCCTTCAATACACTGGTTTGTGCACTTGAATAATATTAAAAGAGCTACACTGACAATAATAACGCATTTGTTTGTCATGCTAGGATTAGTGTTTTCAAGGGGGAGATCACGATTTTGGAGACTAGAATGTAAGCTAGAAAGCTTAAATGTTTGTAATTTATTGCATTTAATTTCCTGAACACACTGCTTTGTGCACACTTTATTAAGACAGCAACAAAGCTAAATCCAGGTCCACAATCCTTCCTTTGTAAGTCCAAAAATTTGAAGATCAAAAATTCCTTTAGCATTTTTTTTAAGCTGAACATGTACAGTGTCAGTGATATAAGCTTGTGTACAAATGTGTTCAGCGGCACTTGTTTTGAGCCTCGCTATGTCATAAATTGGAGTCTGGAGTCTCAAGACCATGAGAGGAAAGAGCATGAGGCCTTCTAAAGTCTCCTCAAGTCAGGCCAGGCCAGGCCTCATTTGATGTGAGAATGGGTCTCGGGATTATTGCTAGTGACTGAAAAGACCAGGAGATAGTAACATTAACTAGACTTGTAGTTGGTGACAGGTAAGAGGTCAGAACCAGGAGAACAAACTATATAGAGCAAACAAAGCAGAGCGGCAAAACCACAAATCAAAGTCAAGGTCAAAAAAAGAGAATCACAAAACCTGAAACAAACCTAGTACTTGGCTGAGTTGAAAAGCAAACTAACTGACACTACTAGATTGGTGTTTCTTATCCAACTGAAAGATACTTTATACTTGCACCACAGCCATATTTACACCATGCATCCAGTGGCAGCACTGAGGTGACAGATGGTCATGTGACCTATCAATCATGGTGCATAAATAAACAAAATTAAATACATTATTCTGTGTATTTTATAACATCTTTTACCTGCCTACAGCAAGCCTCTCCACAAAGGGCTTAACTCCAACTATAATGGCCTGTTGCAACCTACATAATACGTGACAAGTGTTAGCTCTTAAAATATACTAGAAATGTCCCAAAATCTCAAATATGAGTGCAAGACAAAAAATGCCCAGAATTGCAGGACAGCGTAATAAATGTGGCCATCAATAGACAGAGATCTCTGTCCATTTTACTGATGATTCACCAATCAAAATACAATACCTGCTAGAACCCACCCTCTGAACTTCAATTCTTTTGCTTTGATTTCATTTCAGGGTGTGCTTCATGTTACATGTCTTCTTCTTCTTCTTCTTTCGGCTGCTCCAGTTAGGGATCATCTCAGTGGATCATCTTTTTCCATCTCTTCCTGTCCTCGTCACCTCGCTCTGTTACACCCACTTAATAACCTTTTCCTAATATACCCTCGTACATATCCTGTACCACTCTTACATACTTCTCTGCCACTCCCGACTTCCTCATACAATACCACAGCTCCTCTCAAGGCACTCTGTCATATGCTGTCTCTAAGTCCACAAAGACACAATGCAGCTCCTCCTGTCCTTCTCTATATTTCTCCATCAAGGAGTGTACCCACGGGAGAGAGAGTGGTGATTGGACCATATTTCAGTGGACATGTTGGTGAAGGGAACAAAGGGGATGAGGAGGCAATGGGTAGGTATGGTGTCAATAAGAGTGATGAAGAAGGTCAAATGATAGTGGATTTTGCAAAAAGCATGGACATGGCTGTGGTGAATATGTATTTTCAGAAGAGGAAGGAACACAGGGTGACATACAAGAGTGGAGGAAGATGCGCACAGGTAGATCATATCCTATGCAAGTGGGTCAGTCTAAAGGAGATTAGAAACCGCAAAGTGGTGGCAGGGGAAAGTGTTGTTAGGCAGCATAGGATGGTGGTCTGTAGGATGACGCTGGATATGGAGAACAGGAGGAGAGTGAGGGCAGAGCCAAGGATCAAATGGTGGAAGTTGAAAAAAGAAGACTGGAAGGTGGAGTTCAGGTAGAAGGTAAGACAGGCAAGTGAAGAGTTACTAGATAGCTGGGCAACTACAGCAGAAGTGGTATGGGAGACAGACAGAGGGTGCTTGGTGTGTCATCTAGCCAGAGGAAGGAGGTAGTGGAATTGGGAAGTACAGCAGAGCATACAGAGGAAGAGGCTGACAAAGAACATTAGAGGAAGAGGCTGGCAAAGAACATTAGAGGAAGAGGCTGGCAAAGAACATTAGAACACTCTGGACGAGAACAGGCCATTCAGCCCAACAAAGCTCGCCAGTCCTATCCACTTATTTCTTCCAAGAAAACATCAAGTCGAGTTCTGAAAGTCCCTAACGTCTTACTGTCTACCACACTACTTGGTAGCTTATTCCATGTGTCTATCGTTCTTTGTAGAAGATGTGGTATAGTCAGAAAGATGCAGAAAGCAGACAGGAGATAAGCTGTAAAGTGAAGAAAGAATGGGCAAAGGCTAAAAAAAAGGCATACGATGAGTTATAGGAGAGGCTGGACACTAAGGAGGGAGAAAAGGACCTGTACCGATTGGATAGACAGAGGTACCGAGCTGGGAAAGATGTCTGGCAGGCTAGGGTGATAAATGATAAAGAGGAGGGTGTGTTGAGCAGACGGAAAGAGTACTTTGAGAGGCTGATGAATGGGGTTTGGATGATGGGGAGATAGCAGATTAGAAAGGAGGAAGCAAGGACAGCTATGAAGAGGATGATGAATGGAAAGGCTGTTGGTCCAGATGACATACCTGTGAAACCATGGAGGTGTTTAGGAGAGATGGCAGTGGAGCTTTTAACCAAACTGTTTAATTCAGTCCTGGAAAATGAGAGCATGCCTGAGGGGTGGAGAAGAACTGTACTAGTACCAAGTTTTAAGAATAAGGGAGATGTGTGGAGCTGTAGTAACTATAGAGGGATAAAATTGATGAACCACCGTATGAAGTTATAGGAAAGAGTAGTGGAAGCTCAGTTAAGAAGGAAGGTGATGATTAGCGAGCAGCAGGATGGTTTCATGCAGGGAAAGAGTATTTCATGTTGTATGTGGTGTCACTGAATTAAGTACATGAAAAAATAATTAAATACATAAAGAAATAAGCAACAAAAACAAATTATTTATGATCACATATAATTTTTTATTGATTTATTGTCGCATATCACAAAACAATTATTTGAGTATTTTATTTTGAGTGAAATTTTCCTCCATTGTAGTTGGCCTGCTGTCAGTCTCTTTCTCACCACTTAGCACGTTAAACGCAGTTCAGAAGGATGAGATGCAGCCCTATTGTGTTCTCACCCAATGTGATACGCATTATTTCTCCATCTTACTTGCCACATGTATCTTTTTGTGTCTAGATGTCAAGTGGCTAACTGTCTTTGTTGTAAAATATTGTTCTGCTCTAAATCTGATCGCATTTGGATTGAATCGAGATGCTATGCCTCAGCTCTAGCTTCTTACATGGAGCCAGAGCCACCCACAAAAGAACTTCACTGTACAGGACAATTTAAAGCTAATGGTGAACAAGTGAATTATTTATAAATAAGGTACATATTAATGGGTAGAAGCTGAAGTCTGTTTACTGAATGTTAGGGCCAATTTAAGGTGAGAGGGATGGATGGAACGAACAAACTTTATTTGTCCTAAGGGAGTAATGTGTTTTTTTTCAGAAGATTAATAAATTAGTGCACACTGTAAATAACAAATACACACAAGATGAGAATCTACTCTACTATTATATACCAGCTCCACTTACTTGCTGATGACAAGTAATAGAATAAATTAAAAAAAAGATTGCTTTTTGATATCTCATGCCTTATGTGTACTCCCTGCATTTCTCCTATGGCTTTTCTTTGGTATCCTTGTGTGTCTCAACCTCTCTTGCCCACCGCACCCTCTCTTGATTGTGTGCCCGTAAGTTCTGCTTCTCAGACTCTTGTCATTTCAAGGCACCTCGCTCGCCTCCTGTCCACTTTTTGACAACCAGCAATGGTAGATATGCCTTCGTTGCCCACCATGAAATTATCATTCATGTTCCTGCAACTACTTACCATTTTTGAAGGTGACTCAGGTTGTGCCTTCTTAGTTATTCACTTTGTTGTCATTGAAATGCTCCATTTTAACTCTTTTTTTGTAAAAATAAAAGGAATTGTCACATTCAGGAATTGAATTTTGCACCATCAACATATTGTTTTATCATCCCTACTACTGAGGCACCACAGCCAAACTGACAATCAGACTAAAGCAAAGCTGACCAATCAGATTGCTAGAAGGCTCCAGACACAAAGACAGCAGTGTTTTATTATATAGTAGACTGTCATATTTTACAATGCATTTATTTATTTGATTTTCTCAGAAGTATGCCTACATTGTTGTGCGCCTGCTGTGCTTTCCCTAAACCCCCCCGCCCTTCACAGCGCTGAGCACATTCAACGCAGTTAGAAAGAACAAGATGCAGCCCTCTTGTGTTCTCACCCATCTCATTCAATGTGGCACATACAATTGCTCAGTCTTACTCACTGCATGTATCTTCTCATGTCTAGATGTCAAATGGCTAACTGTCGTTTTTGTAAAACACGGCTCTGTTCTAAATCTGGCTGTACTGGCTTGGAGCAACATGCGGTGTCTGCCTAGCTCTAGCTCTCTATATGGAGCCTGAGTCCCCCGCAAGATAACATTACTATACAGAGAACACTGTATTTAATGCTACTGATGCAAATTTACATATGAAATTACTAATATTTCTACATAATGTACATAATAATGAATATAAGTTTAACCATGTTTGCTGTAATTTTAGGGGCAATACCCTATAGGTATTTATTTTAAAAATGGTTAAAGAAAAAGAAAATTGTTTCTCCCAAGGGTGAAATTTGACTTTATACATTAGCTTAATAAATGAATAAATACATAAATATTATAACAAATGCTAAATCTACTCTATTATCATATACCATCTCCACCTACCTATCAAAGATAGGTAAAAGAAAAAAAAATGAAATATAATTTAAATTTGATATCTCTGGCCCTACATGTACCCATAGTGTTCCTTTCATCAGTATCCTCATAGGTCTCAGTCGCTTTTGCCTTGCGGTTTCTCTCTCAGTCATGTTCCCGTAAAGCTTGCTTCTCTGACTCTGCCATTTCACTGTGCCTTGCTTGCCTCCTGTCCCTTTTTGACGACCACCAATGGTAGACAAGCCCCCATTGCACCTTGTTAGTATTTAGCAACCCAGTGTTGCTTGGTAAGTTATTTGGGTTGTTGTTGTTGAAACGCTCCATTTTAAGTCACAATCAGGAATGATGTCAGCCACCCAGCCAAACTGACCAATCAGATTGCTCAGAGGGACTGGGCACACACACACAGCAGTGTTTTATTATATAGTAGATTTGGTTAATGCATTTATTCAGAGCAACTTCTAGAATCAAGATACGGTACCACTGCTTACTTGTATTTTTCACATTCAGAGCACATTACAGCACACTACCTGCTTAAAGATGTAAAGCAATCAGTAAGGCTTTAGTGCTGGCATTATAGTGCTTGTGCTGTTTGGTCAAATAAAGTAATAGGGCGAGGCACTTAAAAAAAAATTACATTTTAAGAAGAATCAAAGTCAAGGATGGAATTATTAGGGCAACCTGATGAAGCCATTTATCATCCTCTTCATACAGCTTAATTCAGGAAAGAGATCAATCAGTGGATATGAATGGCAATGACACTGTGGTGAAACAAGTTTCACATGGTACTCACCAAGCTGAATTCCAGTCCACTGCAACAACAACAACAACAACAACATTTATTTCTATAGCACATATTCATACAAACAGTAGCTCAAAGTGCTTTACATAATAAAGAATAGAAAAATAAAAAACACAATACAAAAACAAAATAAATCAGCATTAATTAACATCGAATAAGAGTAAGGTCCAATGGCCAGGGGGGACAGAAAACACAAAAAAAAAACTCCAGATGGCTGGAGAAAAAAATAAATAAAATCTGCAGGGATTCCAGCCCATGAGACCGCCGGCCCAGTCCCCTCTGGGCATTCTACCTAACATAAATGAAACAGTCCTCTTTGGATTTAGGGTTCTCACGGAAAGGCTTGATGATGATGGTCACGTAGAATTCTGCCTTTTAGTCCATCCATCATTGCAGAGCCCTTTCACCCACACTGGGGCCAGTTTAGAGTTGCCAGTAAACCTAATCGGCCAGTCTTCAGGAATGTCAGAGAAAAATCCAAAGAGTCACAGGGAGGAATTGTAGACTCCACATGGACAAGGTTTAGGAGCAAGAATCAAGCCCAACACATTGGATCTATAAGACACCCAACAGTTGTGCCACCTTGCTGCCCACTCTACAACTTAATACTTAGGAAATGTTTTAGCCTGCGTTTCCACCAAAGGTGTGGCTGCACTTAAACCTATGTTACTGATTGCGTAAAGATTGTGACGGCACTATATTCCAACCTACTAACACTTCTAAATAAAGAGCATTAACTTTCCTCAGAGGCAGGCAGGTTGGGACCTATGAATCCCAATACCTAAAAGCCACGTGTCACTAACTGCTTGTGAATTGTATCCTCATAGAATTACAAGTCAAAAATTCAAATTTCAGGAAATTTCATTTTCTATTGGCCGCTTCTCTCCCCTGTTAAAGTAAACCTGTATCTTGTGCTGACCCCATGTAATGAAATGTCATTAAACAGAGTACCTTTCTGCCTTTTCACCTGATCGGCTTGAGCCTCAGCTTGTCCCCAACAGTGATGTGAGAGTTCTCTCTGAAGATCACACCACTTCCTTTCATATCCTGGTCTCTCAGCCCAAAATGTAGTCTTTGGCTGCTTTGGCTAAAGGGGATATGAAAGATAGGTGCCTTGCAGAGGATCCAAGTGATTAAAACAAAGTGAAGGACAAGAGATGGAGGCTCTAAAAAGAGGCTGTGCTGCAGGCATGCCCGAGGCCTGCTGAGGAGAGCTGCAGATGAAAGCCGCCGCATTCCTCTGAGTGGCTCAGAGGGCTGCAGATGCTTCAAAAAATGTGAAAGGCCTTCATTAGCGCTAAATCAATAACAGGAGAAAGTGCTGATTGATTTAATTGCAAAGCAAATGAAGAGGAGTTAAGACAGAATCATGTGACACAGCCTCTTCCCAGCCGTGGAGTGTGCAAATCTCTCCTCCCAAAAAACTCTGCGTCAAGTGGGCTCTTTGGTTTTATTATGATAAAAGTGAAAGAACGCAGGCAAGATATTTCTAGGGTTGTGCCTACAGCAGTGTTATAGACAGTGGTCAAAGTTCATTCCATAATGTAGACAGATGCTAGCGCATTCGGTGAAATGTGGAATGTCAAAAACCTTGATACAGCTATATTTATGTTGTTCTTTATCTTTTATTGAATACAAGTGGTGATATAAAGCTCCTCACTGAGTGCTGTCTCATTGTGAGGCAATTAAAAAAAACAACATATTTAAACGACAGAAAGCTATGGATTTGTGTAAACACAAAGTAAAACCAAGCAATTACAGACCAATAAATGGAACCTAACAATATCTGTCCATTGACATTATCATTGAGCTCTGGCCAGCTGACAACAGAGGAGAGGAAAACAAAGTCCAGTCAGCAGCATCAGTGGGGAAAAATAAACCTGTTGGGGTCCACAGTCAGTTAAAACAGTCCTGCAGAGACCTCGGCCAACTGGTTACCTACCTTATTCTGGTCATTCTACAGTTAAGTCCTTGCTGGGCTATTTAATAAGATGGCAGAGTCTTGGCATCCTTTGATTTAAAAGCCCCCAATATCTTTGATGTCTTTCACTTGGGCAAGAAAACAGCTTGGAAACAGAGCAGTGGCACCGAGTGAGACAGCAGGACACTGAGAAGAGAAAGAAAATGAGGAGGGTTACTGATGGGTCATAATTATTGTAATACTTATATTTTTATACAAGTAACAAACAAACAGAGATGATCTAATCAGCAGCTCTAATCGGGGTACACCACACTGATAAATTTAAAATTTAGTCTGAAGGGGCCTCTCTTATATTAGCAGGCACATCACTCAACTGCTTTTCCCTGTATCTAAAAGTTCAACCTCCCACCATTATTTTCTTAACTTTTTGGTCTCTTTAGAAGGCAAGCATCTTGAGATCTTAGCACATGTCGCAGTTTGTATGTAACAATAAGTTCAGAAAGGTAAGCAGGACGCTGGACACGTAAAGCTTTATATGCGTGAAGGAGGATTTTGAAATCAGTACCTAAGCTTTACAGGAGGCCAGTGTAAAGACCTTAGAACAGGAGCGATGGTCTTACTTTCTAGTTTTTATAAGGTTTCATCCAGCTGCATTATGAATGAACTGATTACATTATACAGAACAGCTTGAACAGACAGTGAATAAAGCATTGCAGTAGTCAATCCTACTAGAAATGAATGCATAAATGAATTTCTCAGTATCCTCCATATTTTTAAAACCACCTTTAAATTTTCCCAATATTTTCCAATGAGTGTTTTAAAAGACATAACTAACCCTAACCCTAACCCTAACCCTATCATCAAAGATAACACCTAAGTTGGGTGCTGACTCAGTCTTCTTGCTGTTAACCAAGAGTGTCTTAGCTCAGAACTCAACGTACAAAAGGTTAATGAATACTCAACAACAATCTCAAACGAGGGACTGAGGACTCGGGTTAAAAGCAGCGTTGGGGTAACAGTTAACAGTAGCTTCACATCAGGGATCTTCTTTAAGTCCTTATCTCTTTGATCTGGTTATGGATCTGTTGACCCATGGGATAAAATACCAATCCCCCTGGTGCATTGTTTAGTGTAGCACCACACCAGAAAAGAGGAAACCGGAAGAACAGAGAAAGACTTTGGAAGATAAATTCAAAGAAGGCAGAATATTTGAGGTTTAATGATGATTACGATTCAGAACTTATCCTGCAGGTAGAGCTATTGAAAAGGGTGGATAAATGTAAATAGCTATGATCAGTGGTAACCTAAGATGGACAATTAGATTCAGTGATAACCCACAGAGTGTAGTGTGGAGGGAACAATTGGAAGGAGGTATCAGGAGTATTGTGTGATCACAGAATTAAGGTGAAAGGTTGGATTTTAAGACAATGGTGAGACCAGCAATGATGCATTGAGCCGAGACATGTGCAGTATACTAAAAGACCACAGGAAAAACGATTGATGTAAAAGAAATGAGAATAATTAAATAGGTATGTGGAGTTACAAAAAAGGACAGAATAAGAAAAGTGGGAGAGATACATTATCTATGAAAGTAGAGGAAAGTAGGTTGAAGTGGAAGGGCATGTAATGAGGGGAGACAATGACTATGTGGGCAAAAGAGTGATGAGTGAAATAGAAAGTGACAGAAGCCAAAGCGGAAGTTGGATGGATACAGTAAAAGATTTGAAAGAAAAGGGTCAGACTGGGAAGGGGACGCAGGACAGAGCTATACGGAGTCTGACAGGAAGTGTCTGCAATGTGTGCCGAGAATGGCTAAGAGGGCTATGGGGGTCTCTCTCTCCTCCATTGAGGACATTTTTTAAGGACAGATGCAAGAAGAAAGCCCTCTGCATTGTGAGAGACTCCTCACGCCCCTCTCATGGACTATTCAGTCTTTTACCATCTAGGAGGAGATATCACTCCATAAAATCAAGAACAGCCAGAATGTCCAATAGCTTCTTATCCACAGGCAATAAGACTGCTAAACACTCTCTGACATGCACATACTTATTTATTTTAGCCATAGTATTTAATGGACTATTTTACAGAAGTATTGGTTGGACTTTGTGAATTTAGCATTGTCTTGGTTTACTTTTTTATAGTTTTTCCTTTTCTGTTTTTACACATTTTCTGGTCTTGAGTAATGCAATTTCATACCACTGTATTTTAGATATGGCTGGAATGACAAGTAATTTGCACTTGATTTGGAGAAAGTTGATCAAGCACATCCAACCCACATAGAAGTGGGAAAAGATGAGAAGAAGAAGATCTTTATAAGCCCCTATCTTCTGCTTTTGAAAGGATCTTACCAAACTCTCGACCATTCCCATGCTGAAGGAACCTCATTTCCACTTAGTCATGGCATAGGATTGTAAAAAAAAAAAGTCCTACACTGTGGGAGACGCATGAGAATTTCATTGTCCTCGATCTGGTCACTGTAATGTGGAGTTTGCCATAGAAGTCCTGGCTAAGTTAACTGGTGATTCAAAATTGTTCGCTTTTTTCTTGCCTTGTATCCGGTGCTGCCAAGATAGGAACAGGGAATGACAGAGCCTAAGTGGGATTAAATCGAGTTTGAGAATGCCATGTTTGTGTACACATGACAAAGTCCTTGAAACTGTAAATACAGTAAATATCGATGAACAAGGAAATTCAAAAATTCACTAACCTGCTGCTGGAAAAAAAAAACTACGAAACATGTTTGACACCTTATGATGTTGTATGCTATTAATGATGCAATATGAAGTAAAGATCTGTGGATTGACTCATGACTCTTACTGCTGCCAAAGGAGCTTCACCAGGTATTGATTTAATTTGTAATTCTTTTTGAAGAATTCTAGCATTGTTCTTTAGTCTTACAAGTGTAGCATGTGTTGAGTTGATTAGTGACACAAAACTCTATTTTACCGCATTTTCAAGAAATGTATGAGGAGCTGAAGACTGTCATATTTTACTCTGTGAAAAATCAGTAAACATCAGGGTTGTATCTACGATTATCTAGAAGACTTGACGAGCTGCGTCACTCACTCATTTTTAACCTTGACCATTGTCTGCTTCTTTCTTCTGCTCTGGCCACCACTCCTTGTCACCTTTCCCCCCTCATTTGTATCGTCATCATGACTTAGGATGAACCCAATGACTACTTAACAAGTACACCAATTTCTTTCTGTCTTTGTTAAGAGTTGTCGAAGAGAGTGTTTAGTTTTAAATGAATTACTCATCTTTTAGGGAAGAAGGCAAGCTGGTGGTGGCAGTGTGATGCTCTGGATAATGTTCTGGGAAAGCTTGGGTCCTGTCATTCATGTGGATGTTACTTTGACACGTACCACCCACCTAAAGATTGTTGCAGACCACATAAACTCCTTCATGACAAAAGTATTCCCTGACGACGGTGGCCTTTATCAGCATAAAAATGCATCACGGCACATTGCAAAAAAAAAATGTTTTGTGGTGTCCATGTCTTGATGACTCACAGCTATATTGGCAAAATGAGGGGTGCCTCCACAATATTAGGCAGCTTGTTTTAATATCATGGCTGATCAGGGTATGTACCTAAAGGGGAAAAGATACGCTGCATCTATCAATCCAAAAAGGGTCATTTTGAAAAATGGGAGTCTGGGTGTGCCAAGCTGGGCAGGAACCAAATGCCTCTCAACTCAGTTCCAAGTCCTGAGGGTAAAAGAAATTAGAGGGCCATATTTTCAAATCTGTGATATAATTTTAAGGGATGAGCAAGGAAACCATCTATGGAAAGAGGTAGACGTTTAATTACTTTCTATCGAAGAGCAAGATAGGCAGCATAGTGGTGCAGTGGAAGCAATGCTGTCCAACAACAAGGAGGCCGGGGTTCACATCCTGGGCGCTCCATGCATGGAGTTTGCATGTTCTCCCTGTGTCCGTGTGGATTTCCTCCAATTGTTCCTGCTCCCAAGTGTCCAAGGAAACGCAGTGTACATGAATTTTTTTTTTCTAAATTGGCCCCAATGTGTTTTTGTTTGTGAGTGTGTACGCCCTGTGATAGACTGGCGTCCTGTCCATTGATTGTACCTACCTTGCACCCAATGCTTGTTGAGAAAGGCTCCAGCCTGCCACCCCAGGATAAGTGCCTTTGGAAAATGGATTGATGGGAAAGCAAGATAGAAGAAGTGGTATGTGATGAACACTCATCATCACAAGTTTAATGGCCACTTCCAGGACTTACACCTATACCCCAAGACCTAAGATCATGGGTGTCATTTAGGGGCGAGACCCCTTCCTTTCATTTCATACCTTCAAACGCATCTTCTTCAGCATCCCTCTGCACTTTAGTCTGTTTTGCTGCAAATACGCATTGAGCTAGAGTATTAAAACCCAATATGGCACCTACAACTTATTACTGATACCTGAAACAGCGAGTGTGTGCTGCAGCTCAAACAGCTTAACAGAAAACGCAGACCATGCTCCTTTTCTTCTAATAGTTGTTGTGCTCTACAGTTTAAAAAACACTTTAAATTTATCATCCCTTTTTTGTCTGTGGTTGTTTCTGCTTTTGGAAGGGTGATTAATGCAAATGCATATTAGCAGAAAGGTCCATTTAACAGCTAACTTCTCCAACTTTATTACACCGTTTGGTAGTGCTTCAGTTTTAGCTGACGGGGACAAAGACATGCAGGGAAAGTGCGACTTGTTCAGGCTTGCAGTGCTCTCTACTGGCAGCAAGAGTGTAAAGTACAGGGAAGGCGTACTCACCACTACAGGTCTATATGGGGCAGTTTATAACAAATAGATAACTGATAATATTATTTGCATTGCCAATATAAGCACCGTGTGATTAAACACATCAGAAAAAATATCCCCTTTAAACCATACGTTTGTGTCCTGACTGTACTGTATATGGGTCAGCAGCACTCGAAATGCACTGCACAAGTAGAAACTTTAAATGCGTCTTTAGCAGATACAAATACAGTTATAGTTTTCCCTTATAAAATGCAAATTAAATTAGCAATCTGACAACTTCTTCTGATGTGGGGTTTAACAAGGCAAATGTTTTGTACACTTCGTGCATCCTTACTTATAATTATAAAGCCATTCTATAATTCTGCAACTGTTAAGCGTTCATCAAAGCTGCAATTGTGTCGCGGTCAGTCTGGATGTATGAATAGAGTCAAGATTGTTGGGATAAAAACCTGCTTGGATTGTTCAGTAACCGTGACTGGCTGTCCGGTCTCCATACGCGTCGCCTCACATTTTCCTGTGTTTATGAAAGACTGCAGCTTTGGCTGAAAAGAAAAGACATCTGATTTCTGAAAATGTATGCCTGTCTAAAGTCATGCTGCAGTGGCATTATGGTATCTTTCCACTGGAGCTGGCATTAACTCCTTATCCAATCTTTTTAGAATAAGCAAGCCATCAATAAGCCAATGCTGTCTTTTCTTTTTTTCTTTTTTTATTTTTTTACCGTGTCCTGTTCGGCTGTGAAGCAATCAGAATTGATGTCTGAATGCTGGCGACTAGCCTTACAGTTTTTCTCTCAGGTGAAGCGTTACAGCTTCTGCTGACGCCACGTCTGATACCAAAACTTTATTAGAAATGTTTTCAGATGTTTTTAAGATTCGAACCGGACACGGAGACAAAAGTGAAAGAAAAAGAAGAGAGAAAAGGAAGAGATGGAGGTAAAGGGGGACGGGGGGGTTTTCGTATAGAATAAACAATAAATGAACCAGAATCCGCTTCTAGACCTGCAGAAAAAGAGGGGGAAAATAAAAAAAAAACCACAAGACAAAAACATTACTGCATCAGCTACATGAAGATATATAACAGTAAAAATGTTTGCTGACAATCACACAGGAAGGGTGGCGAGACTTCCATCTCCGTGATGCGATCGATGGGTGATCTCCGTCCGACGAGGGAGGGCCGCGGGCGGTCCGGCACAGCCCCGGTAATTATTACTAAGGCATTTAGGGCCAACCACAGCCTTAGGTCATGTGCTGAAGATGTCCAAGTCATACCTATGAAAGCACCATGTGAGCACCTGTGTGCGTACGCACGCTTGTATGTGTAAGGCTTCTCTATAGGAGCGTCCAATAGTGAGTGTGAACGACCACAGACCTGCCCCCAAAAACGTGCGGAAGACGGAGGGAATTCCAAGCCAAGAGATCCAGTGGTCACCCCAGAGCGCGGAGACCCCAGGGAGACCGTCACCAGAGAAGCCCCAACCCCCCCCCTCGAGAGGCGCGGAGGATAAGCCAATGCATTCAGTGCTATGTAACAGACATACGGTACGTCAAGAGTTGGAGGGTTTGCTATATGCGGTGGTACAATTACATCCCCGTCATACACGGATTACTACAAACAAAAGATATATCACTTCATTTTACTCCAGGCTATAACCGATTATCACCATTTGACATGAAATGAAGGCTGACATGGGCAGCCCAGTGGAGCAGAGGTAGCACGCCCACCTCACAGTAAGGAGACCGGGGATTACCTGCACAGAGTTGCCATGTTCTCCCCACGTCTGTGTGGGTTTCCTCCAGGTACTCTTGATTCCTTCCACAGTCTAAAGACATGCAGGTTAGGTGAATGGGTGATGCTAAATTGACCCAAGTGTGGTGTCTGAGTGTGTGTGTTCATTTGGCAATAGGCTGGCACTCTGTCCAAGGAGTATTGATGGGATAGGCTCCAACTACCCTGGGACCGTGCTTTGGCTAAGTGGATCTGGAAGACAGATGGATGGATGAAAGCAAGAGGAAGGATGACATTTGTGGCTTAGCAAAAAAACAAAAACACATACTTTGGAGAGGAAGTGTAAAGACAACTTGTCAATCTAAGAGAGAGAGAGAGAGAGAATTCACTCGTTCACTAAACAAATATAAAACGTTTCATACTCCGTGAAGTTCTATGCAGATGTATTGCTGTTGGTTTAAAGGTAATTCCAGTCGTGTTTCTTGACACACTTCTACTGAATAATTTGTTGGCCATAGTTGTCAGTGTTATTTAGTGTGTCATGGAGAGGATATGCAGCATTGTTCATAATGGCTCTCAGTTTTGTTTTAATTCTCTCCTTAGCTAAGACCTCCAGGGGGGTCCAGCATATGCTCCATAACTGAGCCTGCCCTTTTAATTAGCTTGTTGATGTGGTGGGCCTCTCTTGAAGTTATGCTACCAGCCAAACACACTACAGCGTAGGAAACTGAACTGGCCATCTCAGATTTGTACAAGGTGTCAAGGATAACAACAACAACATTTATTTCTATAGCGCATTTTCATACAAACAGTAGCTCAAAGTGCTTTACATAATAAGGAATAGAAAAATAAAAGACACAATAAGAAAACAAAATAAATCAGCATTAATTAACATCGAATAAGAGTAAGGTCCAATGGCTAGGGGGGACAGAAAAAAAACAAAAAAAAACTCCAGACGGCTGAAGAAAAAGTAAAATCTGTGGGGATTCCAGACCACGAGACCGCCGGCCCAGTCCCCTCTGGGCATTCTACCTCACATAAATGAAACAGTCCTCTTTGTATTTAGGGTTTTCATGGAAGGACTTGATGATGATGGTCACGTAGACTTCTGGCTTTCAGTCCATCAATGTTGGAGCATCATGATGCTTTGAGTAGGTGGAGGTGGCGCAGGCCACCACCACAAAGAAACCGGAAAAAGAAACAGAAAAGAGAGTAGGGGTCAGTACGGATTTTAGGGCCACCATGAATAGTTATTATGAGGAAATTGAACATATAGAGTATCAGGATTAAGTTAAATTAAGTTAAATTGAAGTTATAGAAAGGCCATGTTAAAGTCATGTGTTTTCAGCAGTGTTTTAAAGTGCTCTACTGTATCAGCCTGGCGAATTCCTATTGGCAGGCTATTCCAGATTTTAGGTGCATGGCAGCAGAAGGCCGCCTGCCTCACACATTAAAGAACACAGCCTGCTAAAGAAAGGGGAACAAAAAAAGATTCTGCTCTGCCATTTCTTGTACCGTTTCTCTGTGTTCCAAGACCAGTGCAACCCGTCATGGATGTGGACCCCTCCCAAGTACCTGTATTGAGTGCACCACCTCTACATCTATTCCTTGAATAGTGACTGGGTGTAGAAGCTCTTTGGTGTGGTGAACGTCAATAAGTCAATACCCAGTTCCTTAGTTTTCCTGATGTTAAGTTGCAGACCATTCTTTCTGCACCAAGAAACAAAGTTCTCCACCTGACTCCTCTGCTCTGTGCCATCCCCCTTACCAATACACCCCATATGTGCAGAATCACCTGAAAATGTCTGCAAGTGACATGACCTGCTGTTATATTTATAGACTCAGGTGTACAGAGTGAAGAGAAACGGAGACAGTCCTGTTCCTTGTGGTGCTCTAGTGTTGCCCATATTTATATCAGAGACTCGGTTCCATTACACTAAGAGTCGTGTCCATCTGTCACACAGTTACTCACAAACCTCTGGGGCTAGAACCTTGGTCTTGGTCTTAATCCTAAGCTTATGGTGCGATATGCACTGGCAAAGCAAAAAATGTGTAGTAGCTACCTCTGCAAAGTTATTGGGGTTCGAGTCTTTCTTAGAGCAAACTGCTCGAGAGGCGACATGGGAGAAAGGAAAAGTGACAAAGACAGACAAATTCCTGTGCCAACTGACCTGTGCTCCTGTCCTCACACTAAAGCAATTTGTTATGATCACAAAGTTCACAAAATGCAGGGCAATGCTAAATGGGGGTGCAAAGAGGAACACCAGGGGCAACAGCTCCCAAGCATTTAGCCAAGCAGGTGACCAAAACTGACGAGAGGGTAAGCCCGAATACAAAACCTCCGAGCAGCTGGCCAATACTATGGCTCATCAACAGGCCGCACATACGATGCAGAATGCAAGAGCAGCAATAACACTGAAATGTCAACTTTTGGTTGAGGAGCACTACTTACACAAGTCAGATTGGTGACGTGCTCACTGTGGGGTGGTATTTTTTCATACTGAAAACTAAAGAATGTGTGGCCAACATATAAATACCCTTGTTCTGTATGAATGACCTGTATTTGAGGACCCGAGGTCTGCATGTTTCCTAGCAAATGTGAACTAAACAGCTGAAATACATTGTGCCCATGTCACGCTCCCTGCTTATATTGTGTGCTTTTTCTAAATCCAAAGGAGCCATTAATTAACAGCTGGTAAGATGAGCCTTTACTGCTTGTGCTTAGCAGCATTGGCTAAACTTCCATTATTGCTGTATGAGCAAACGATTATACATCTTTATCATTTGTGAATCTTTGGCAACAACAACGTTCCTGCTCTGTCGGCTAACAGCTTTGGTCAAATCTTTTGGCTCACCACGCTCATTTGCTTTAAAGCCAATGAACCACCAAACTGGCAAATATGATTTCTTCTTAGCCACCAATTCTTCCATCTGTGCTTTTGTATAATGAGCTTTGCTGTGAACAATGCGGGCACCCCGTGGTCAAACTGAAAATGACAGGAATTGCAGAATAGAAATGATGGCTTGCTCAGTTACAAATGGTGATGTCCCATCCCTAGCAATAACACCATCAATCGGCAGTATTTGACTGATCCACCCTGATCTAGACAGATCATTCTGTTGCTCTGTGATGGTTAGAAAAGCTTTGCTAAATGTCTTATGAACTTTTTTTTTCCTTTTTTTCGTTTATTAGTAATGAACAAAGGTCAGTGTGTCACAAAGTACTATCGGTGGATCCAGAAAAATGGAGGATATATTTGGATCCAGTCAAGTGCAACGATTGCTATAAACGCCAAGAATGCCAATGAGAAGAACATCATTTGGGTCAACTATGTGCTCAGGTAGGGGGTGCTCAAACTGTGACAGGTGTGGCATGTGACATCAGCTGACTGCAGGGTTAAAGGGGGTGGAAGGGGGTTGGTGGAGCCCAACAGACCATCACACCAATTTCTGATGCCAACGTTGGGTTGTACATTTTGAACACAGTTCTAGCCCTCTGGTCGCATATTCCATGCACTTTCACACATTGCTATCTGGTCAATCAGAGGGTAGCCAAGACTGCACCCTGTGAAGGTTTCCCCCAAACCATAAACCCCTAGTCTGAATGATTTGAAGTTGATAGTCAAGACATGACTAAATTAGACTCTGGCTGACTAACTCTCTGTGTGTTCTTCTGATCTCACAGCAACCCGGAATACAAAGACACCCCCATGGATATTGCACAGCTTCCCAATCTCCCAGAGAAAGCGTCAGAGTCTTCCGAAACATCAGACTCTGAATCAGAATCCAAGGAAAACTCAGGTAAGGAACAGCACGGTTCTATCTGTGGTACACCAGTGCCTCCTTGCTTGCTGGTAGCACAGGGACCTAATGAACTACAGGTTCACACTTGAGCCAAGATGCACAGAGCAGTTGAGAGAAAAATGAGAACCCAAAATACCTTACACTAGCTAAGTCATGAGGCATTAACCCCTTGGTTACTGGTTAAGTTCCTTCATCCAAAATTGAGACCCCAAAATACTTTGTGGCACTATAGCTAGGGTACAGGGCATTAACCTCTAAGTTGCTGGTTCAAGTCTTAATCCACTCAGTGTGCGACCCTAAGCAAATCACAGTAACACTTTAGAATAAGGACAACTTAGGTGGATCTGTTAGTTACTGCTATGCAACAAGACCTCAACAAAGGTTTAGTGTGATCTTAACAAGACTTCTACAGTGCAAACGACCACATTTTAGAACAGTTGTCAGCCTGCAATGTACCCACTAGTCACTTCCTGAAGTGTAATAAGCCTTAAACAAAGGAAGTATGAAGAAGTGAGTGACTAGGAGATGCAGTATAAAAAGTCACGTAACCTGTCTGTGCTCCAACTGTAAATAATGGATGGAAGCAACTGCATTGTTTCCAGATCTTTAAAGTCATGTTGGATAAATGCTTCTTCTAAATATTCATAAGAGTACTAATACAGTGGAGCCTCGGGTCACGAACGTCTTGGACCACGTACAAATCGGGTTATGACCAAAAAGTTCGACGAACTTTTGCATCTGTTCATGACCAGACACTCGGGCGACGAAGAAGCCAGTTTCCCTTCTGGTTCGTATGCGGAAATGATTTCCGCACGTGTTCAGTCTCTCACTGTGCAGCGAGCGAGCGAGCGAGAGCGGTTTATGGGGGGGCTGGCCGCGTAAGGCCGAGAAGGCAGTTAAAGAATGCACCGGGCTGGTTTTTAAAGAGACTGATTTGAGCGTTGTTTTTAATGAAGACTTTTTTCTATTGGATTTTAACCTCCACTTCACTTCTGTTTACAGCGATCAGTTCGTAGCGTGCATTGTTGAAATGTTACTTTTCTTGGTTGTTTATTAAATTACGGATTTTTCAAATGTTCATTTTTTTCCCTGTGCTTAAAACTTATTTAAAAAAAAAAAAAAAGTGTTTACAGTGAGCGGTTCCTAAGGCTGTAGCGTGAACTCTTGCAATGTTACTTTTCTCTGTTCAAGGTTTTCTCAGTGTTACGAGGTGTGGCAGAAAAGTAATGAGACTGATTTTTTATTTACCAAAGTTTTTATTTTTTTCAAACATCAATGTTATCCCCTTCAAAGTAGTTCCCTTGGGCAGCTACACACCGATGGAGACGTTGTTCCCACTGTTGGTAGCAGCGCTGGAAGTCTTCAACCGGTATGGTCTTCAGCATGTCCGTTACACTCTTTTGGGTGTTTTCTAAAGTCCCGAAATGACGTCCTTTGAGGACATTTTTCAGTTTAGGAAAAAGGAAAAAGTCACACGGACTGAGGTCAGGTGAATAAGGGGGCTGGGGAACCACAGGAATGCGTTTTTTCGATTGTCCTTCTGCTCAATTGTGAGGTTTTTCGGCACCATTTTGGCACAGACCTTTCGCATGTGCAAATGTTCAGTCAAAATTTGATGAACGGTAAATCCGTTCAAATTTAATTGATCACTCAACATTCTTAATGTTAAACGACGGTCTGATCTCACAAGAGTGTTCACACGTTCGATGTGTTCATTGGTTTTCGAAGTTGAAGGCCTCCCTGAAAAACGTGAGCTCGGGATAAAGAATGTTCCCCATAGGCCTGTTTTAACTTTTCAAACGTCACACTTGCCGATTCTCCAAGCTTAACACAACATTTAATGGCACAACGTTGCTCCAAATTCCGCTGTCCCATTTTGTGTGACGCACAACCAAAAACACAACTTCGCTAATAGCAGTCACAAAAATCACGTAGTTAACGGAAGGAGTTGAAACTCGCACTGAGCTATGGGAGGTACTGATACACGTGCTCTATCAAGGACAACAGCGCAGCGTTGCCAGATCGCTTGCAGTGTCGCCAGTCTCATTACTTTTCTGCCACACCTCGTATTCAATGTTTTTACATTTACTTTAATATTACGCTGTGCATTCTATGGTATACTTAACTATTTTTGTGCTTAAAAATCTTTAAAAAATATATTTACATACAGTGCGTACAGTCTGGAACGTATTAATTGTATTTACATACAATCCTATGGGGGAAATCACTTCACGTTACGACCAGAGTTTTGGAACGAATTACGGTCGTGACCTGATGTTCCTCTGTAATCACTTTGCAGAAATAGGATTTCACTTTGACATTGTTAACCACTATCACTGCGATCCAATGTTTGATAATAAAATGTGAAAACGTCCAGGGGGTGAATACTTTTTGTAAGCTCTGCAGCTATAGCTGTGTATTTGGGCCAATCATAGCCGAGACTGGAACAACACTTATAGGTCCTCTCCCCGTGAACTGAGAAATGGAGAACTGTCTTTGTCAGGTTTGGAAATGACCCCAAATGGCATTTCACCCAACCCTCATTTTTCCTCACAGTTGCTAAGGCCACATTGTCACTTATGGGCATGAGCTCTGGAGTAGTGAATACAATATGAGACATACCTGTAAATACAAGCAACCAAAAGGAAGTTCCTGCGGAGAGTCACTGAGTTCATTCTTCAGGATAGAGTAAAAACCGCAGTTTCTCAAATTATAATAATAATAATACATTTTATGTATATAGCGCCTTTCCCATGCTCAAGGCTCAAAATCAAGAGGAGACCGCCGCTGTGTTGGTTTGGGTAAGTCGCTAGGATGCCCCAATGTCAAGTGTACCAGGCATTGCCCATTAGTAGAAGACCTAGGACACGCTGGATGGATTAGCTCTCGACAGGCAAGGAAGCTTCTAGGAATTCCCAGGGAGGAACTGTAGGACACTGCTAGGGATAAAGTGGCCTTCACATCTAGCTTGGCATACTGCCACTGCATCCCTCACCAGGAAAGGCAGAATGAAAACAATGAGGATGACAATGACGTTTAAAACCAATATACTGCTTCCAATAAGCATAGATTGAATTGTGAATTAAACTCTGCTCATAGGAATGAATAATAAATCTCATTACAGCTGCACACGTGAGAAGCAATGGATCCCTCCTGAATATTCTAAACCACCTGCACCACAGCACTGAAAGGCTTTGGCACAGGTTAATTAATTGGATCTACTTCAAATTAATTTTACAAAATGCAGGAAACATCTTTTTTCTTTTCCAAATATTATGGATGCGACTATGAAATAAAACAGAGTAGCAGAGTCCTAGACAGTTAACTTTGACTATGGCAAGAACAACAGACTCCTGGACTACTAGATTAAGAGTTCAGGTCATTAACAGGACCGAATTAATGGCTGTTTCATAGTACACACATTAGAAAAGTATACATGGGACCAGTCAATAACTGATAATAACACCACTGTGGTCTGTGAAAGTCCTATTTTAGGTGGACATATGTATATTGATATGCGTGCATGCTTATACCTATAAATAAATAGTGCTAGTTTTGTAGCCCAAGTGTGAGATATTTATAGCAATAGCAAGCCTTACTTAATCAAGCTAGGCAACTTGTACCTGAACAGAGGACATTTCACACATTTTCTGAGAGGTTAAATTTTTGTGCAGGATGGGGTTGGGTCAGCTGCTTGCTGTAGTCAAGAACTGCGAAAACGTTCGCTACACAAGCATCCAGTTACTTTGAAAATGTGCCTGCATGTCATTGGCGGCTCTAGGAACAAAGCCTGCCATCAAAGACAATACAACGATGGCTACTCCCCAAATAAACTTTGAAGCTCGTCCATTATACGCGATTACCTCCAAATGCCATTTTTAGAAAATGCCTCCTCCTTTCATCTAAAGTAAGAACACAAATGAAGTTATGACCTTCACTATCAGCCTCACACTATTCCAGCAAGCTTCTTTCAGTTGTTACTATTTTAAGAGTAAAAGCCAGCATTAAAAGATAGTTAAGTATGCCCTTCCGTTTGCCCATTATGTTATCTCTGGGCAAGGTAGGTGGTGGAAACTGATTTATTGTTTTCAGCAATTTTTAAAGAACACAAGTCCTAGCGATGCTCTCTCTCAGCTGTCCTTGGAGCATCTGGGAATTCCCCAGGAGGTGCTAGAAGACACTGCTAAGGATAGGGTGGCCTGGTCATCTCGGCTGAGCTCAGCGTGTTGCCAGTATGTCCTTCATCAGGATAAGTGCACCATTACACACTGACGTCCACTGCATGCACCCAGTCATAAATTTACCCTTACATTTGCATCCTAAGGTTAGCAATAGAGATGCAAATAGTTTTAAATGGTTTCACCTTGCAGTGTCAGTAACGGAAAATATTCAATCAGAATCAGTCTCGGAAATATTTACACAAGAAGGTAATCTTTATATTAAATCTGAGACTTTCCTTTGATAGTTAATAGTTCAAATGCCAGATTATATGCACTGCCAGGGTAGCACAATGACACCCAAGTTCAAAAACCACATGACCAGCAAACGGAACAGTGCCCAAACAAACTGGCACACAAAAAGCTATTGCTCACTGATAACCAGAAAACAAAATGTTGCTAAGCTAATGTTAGCAGCACATTGTGAAAATAAATCAAATACAAGAGTAATCATTTACCATAAAAAAATGCCAAGTTAGTCAAAATATGAAAGGCATAACATAAATAGATAAGAGGGAGCTGATAGATAGAAAGATAGATATATGTGAAAGGCACTACATTAACAGACATATATGAAAGGCACTATATAATAAAAAGATGTGAAAGGCACTGTATGACTGATTGATAGGTACACTGAATTTGTGCAACAATGACCCTATAAACTTATTATATAGCAACTTTCACATCTACAGAAGCTTAATATCTTTTTTATAGCATCTTTCATATTCATCTCTGATTATGGTACCACAGAGTGGTGACACATTGCATATCAAACAGCACATGGCAGTAAGAATTTCACAGTAATCAGTACACATGACAAGAATGACCTATAAATTTATCCTTCACAAAACAAAAATTTTTATTGCGATTATTTTTACTGTCTACCAATGTCTGCTTCTATGAAGAGCCTGTTTTTGATTCACACACACAAGAACACAAAATGGCGTACGGCCTGAAAAGCAGGAAATGTCTCCCCATTAGCCTGCCCAAGTAAGGCTCACTCCCAGGCAGCCTGGCTGGCTTAGGCCTATACTGGGCCAAACGGGGCTTTGGCTTCTAAAGTGCTAAAATAATGGTAAAGTCCCAAGAAGATATTACAAATTTCGATTTTGATTTGCTATACTTGTGTTTTTGCATGACTTTTGGAGGTCAGAGCACTGGGTCAGCCATTTTACAGCGCCCCTGGAGCAATTTTCAGGTTAAGGACTTTTCTCACAGGCTCCACAGAGTAGAATCCTTTCTGACAGTAACAGGACTTGAACTGGTAACCTTCCAGATACCAGCGTAGATCCTTAGACACAAAGCCAGATTCTGTCCTCCGCAGGGCCACAACTTTTTTTTTTTTTTTTTTAAATGTAAAAATAACAAAATACTCGAAAATATAATGTAGCAATTCCCTGAAACTAGGATTGGAGAGAAGATGCAAAAGAATAAAGAAGTAGTTGCAGGAAACAGTTTAACAATATAACTAAATGTAAAGCAATTATGAAAGAAATTAACAAGAACTACAGGGTGGGCCATTTATATGGATACACCTTAATAAAATGGGAATG
>JANRMT010062797.1:4893954-4911896 GCA_026402145.1 Polypterus bichir lapradei | reverse complement strand
CATTCCCATTTTATTAAGGTGTATCCATATAAATGGCCCACCCTGTATTTAAAGCTTGCTATAAACCCCACACTGTCCTGGCCATTAGGGACTCCCTAGAACTTACTGTCACACCGTTTTCACTACATCTTCCACTCACCATCATTGTCTACCATTTCTGTTTATCTGGTCCGGTCAAGATACCATCCCCTTTTCATTTCCCCTTAGTTCCAATCCTTTACCCCGTGCTGCTCTCCACCTCCATCGCCAGACCCACATTAGCCACCATTCTACATTCTGGCTGAGTTAACAAGGCAAACGTTTTTCACCTCAAAGGCAATCCACAGTGACCAGGTCCCAGTACAAAAGTCCAGTAATTTAAAATCCAAAGACAGACAAAATTACCAGCAAACCAAGAAAATCAAAATAAGGGCAAAACTTACAAAAGAAAACTCTCCTCCACCAAAGCACATTCGAATAAAACACCCTTTCCTGGCCTGCCTTTATTTTGGGGGGGGGCGGTCGGGGGGTTCCTTGTCATGAAGTAATAATGGCCCCCACCTCTAGGGTTTCACCCACAAAAATACAAGCAACCTTGGATGACAAAAATACCCACCAAAAAAAAACAAATAACAGACCAATAAAAGAAAACTGACTGAGAACACATAATATTGTTATGTGTTTTTATTATTTGTCTAATTAACATACAGGTTTGTAATTAAAGAATCTAAAATCAACAAAAAAAGACATTAAAAAGAAATTTAAACCTGGCTTAACACTAGATTTACCAGAGCCTATGAAAAAACTCGTAGATCCGTCCCACCTTAAAACACTTCACACCTCTCCGTCAGCGTCTTTTGTCCTGTAAATGTGTTGATAAGCAGCAAACAGCAAGCAGCCTGCTATCACATCCCCCACCCCGCACAGTTTTCTCAGCTCAAGTCTGTTTACCTGCGTGTCAGTTGCTTGGAGTTGTATAGGTTGAGAAGTCAAGCAAAATGGCACCTTTTATAAATACTGTATCGTTATTTGGAACACTTGCATTTCATGTGTGTTCCATGTCTACATAGATCTATGTATACACATAGTTAAAAAAATAAAAGTTTTTCATGTTTTAGTCATAATTGACAAAATGTTGACATGAAGTTTATAATGTGTGAAGCCTGAAGTCCAAATATCAAAGAAACACTTTCACAAAAAGTACAAATATAACAGAACAAGTGCGCTTTTATTCAAAAATATAACTACAGAAAAACAACCCGCGTTAGAATACGACATTGACACGCATTTGTTAAGAGCGCTGTGGTGGCGCAACAGTATCAGCTCTTGACTGGTAGTCTGAACTTTGCGGGTTCGATTCCAGATGAGTCCATTTGGAAAAGTGAGCTGCACGTATTCTTACTATTTTAAAATAAAAACATACATTTGATTCCAGTCTGTAACAGCCGGTGTAATTTACTGTATGATACTTGTAAAGGTTAGCTTTTTTTTTTTATTCTGTTATTCTCTCAGCTGCGTTCACAATCCCAACTCAAACCCATCAATCAACACTGCTGTTTTCTCAGACACACTATAACAGAGGCAAACTCAAATCATGATGACTGTTCTACATCGGATCAAGAATGCACTTTTGCCATCGCTGTACTTTGTATATGTACATGGGAAGCTCTGCACTCGTGACTTTACACTGTAGGAAGTCAGTAAATAAATAATATCTATATAGTAATAACAGTAATTTTCTTATTATATAGCAGCTTCCCTGTCTGCCTATCATATAGTGCCTTTCCTTCCTATCTATAGATCCTACCCCCGCACTATAGACTGATTCCAGAAATTTTTGCGTCCCCCCCTCATAAAATGGATACCTACAGTCACATGTGCCAAGAATTCCTGAAGCTAAGGAAACGTTTCTTTCCCTAAATTAAACAAGGTGCAAATATTTAGGTCAAGAGAGTCTACCAATAGTAGGATCCAAGTTTTCTGTAACTCTCATTATGAACAAATTCAGAATAGGGACAACTGTTAAACCCTGAAAACAACTTTAGGCTTACAATTCCCCTTCACGATGCATTTTCTTGTTGTAGCTCTTTATTTATTCTTAATTGTGCTTCATTTTTTTGCTGTTTGTTTTCTATTTAGAGGACAATGAGAACTCCAAGTCTGATGGAAAGGGGCATCAATCAGAAAACAGTGAAGACCCCGAGTCTGACAGCAAAAAGCAGCCCGACAACCAGTCAGACAACGAAATGAACTGCAATGAGGACGGGAACAGCTCCAGCAACCAGGAGAGCCGGGACAGCGAAGACAGCTTTGAGCATTCAGATTTTGAAAGCAACAAGATGACCGAGGAAGATGGTTTTGGCACTCTGGGAGCCATGCAAATCAAGGTAGAACGCTATGTGGAAGGAGACTCGGCGCTGCGGCTGCACAGCCGCGAATCTGTGACCTCAGACAGTGCCAAGGACTCTGACAGCATGGGAGAAGCCGGCACACCGTCTTCCAGTAAGCACCAGAAGAGGAAGAAGAGGAGGAAAAAACAGAAGGGCAGTAGAACGACAAGGCGTAGGCTCTCCAGTACATCAAGCCCCAATGGGCTGGACCCCGCTTTAGTAGACCAGCCCCAGCTGCTCTCCTCACCAAACAGTGCCTCAGTGCTCAAAATCAAAACTGAAATCTCAGAGCCCATCAACTTTGACAATGATAGCAGTATTTGGAACTATCCTCCCAATCGGGAGATCTCAAGGAACGAATCCCCCTATAGCATGACCAAGCCTCCTGGCTCTGATCATTTCCCATCTCCACAAACCAGCAGCAGTAGTTTACACGTCGCCATTCCCGACTCTGTCCTTACCCCGCCGGGGGCAGAGGCCTCCGGAAGCCGCAAGACTCCGTTCAACGGCAGCAGCACTGCATCCTCCTCTAGCACCTCCTCCAGTCTTGCACCGGTCTCCTCGGACCCTCTGTCCCCACCACTTTCAGCTTCTCCTCGCGACAAACAGCAGGGAACTCCAAGTACTTCCAGCTCTTTGCTGTACGCTGGGGACCTGGAGGCCCTTCAAAGGTTACAAGCTGGCAATGTGGTACTTCCATTAGTTCACAGGGTAACAGGGACCCTTGCCGCCACCAGCACTGCCGCCCAAAGGGTCTATACCACTGGCACCATCCGTTACGCCCCAGCTGAAGTAACCTTAGCAATGCAGGGCAATCTCTTGCCAAATGCCCATGCGGTTAACTTTGTGGATGTCAACAGCTCCAGCTTTGGACTTGATCCCAAGACTCCCATGGAGATGCTCTACCACCACGTTCATCGGCTTAACATGTCTGGGCCATTTGGTGGCGCCGTCAGCGCATCCAGCCTGACACAAATGCCGGCAGGGAATGTCTTTACCACAGCAGAGGGACTCTTTTCAACTCTTCCATTCCCTGTGTACAGCAATGGAATCCACACCACACAGACCCTGGAGCGGAAAGAAGACTAAAACAAAAAAAGAAAAAAAAGAAAAACACTGAGACCATATTACTGTGTTCACTGTCAGAGACTCCGAGGCGTACGACTGTGTCGTTTCATTTGGAAAAAAAAAAAAAAACACTTAAGTCTAGCACTTTGAACCTGAGCAAGTTGGCTCATGTTGTGGAATTGTCCTCGTGTCTCTTTCACTTTCCCTCCCTCTCTTGTATTTCTCATCATGTCTTCTCTCTGTCCACTAAACTTAATTATTCTTTCATGGAAAGAGTTGACTTTTTTGCCTTCAGAGTGTCAAGAGTGCAGACTCTCTGCTCTTTTGTCATCTTCTAGAAAGAGAAACAAAAATGGCCATTTTTATTATTTGTACTTTGTGTCTGCATCTTTACAAAGATGCCTTCCATTTGTAGAAGTCTACTGTAAGGATGCAATTTTTCCAGTAAGTCAAACCTGACACTTCTTATGTTTCTTGATGTGATCAAGGCTGAAGGAGAAAGGAAAAAAGAGAAAGAAAGAAAGAAAGAAAGAGAAAGAGAGAGAGAGTGCACCCTGTTTAACAAAGTTAAACCCGAGGGGCTCTTAAATTCTGAAGCGATTTGCTTCAGTTGATTGTTTGTTTGTTCATTTTTTTTTTGTTTGTGTTTTTCCAGAGAGTTTTGGGGTTGGGTGGGTTTCGCACTTTCCTGCGGAATTTTAAAGCCAACAGCTCCTTTCTTTAAAATCCTTACTTCCATGAAAGTAAAGCAATTTGAGTTCATTCCTGGCCTGGAAAAAGAACAATAGGAATAGCTTACTGCAACACTTAACATTTCTCCTTTCTGAAACTCATGGTGCTACCATTTAATAACCTCCGTCTCCATGACTGGAAAACATTTTGTTAAACATAAAATAAAAAAAAAATTGTTGAAAAAAGGCGGTTGTTTTACAGTGGGTCACCGCTGCAGCTTGTCCATCTTAGGAAAGCTAAAAATTAAAAAGGCACGGTGGTGGCGCAGTGCTTAGCACTGCTGCCTCACAGGTCCAATGTCCAGGTTTTAAATCTTGCACCTGGCTGTCGTCTGTGTGGAGCTTGCACATTCTCCTTGTGTCTTTGTGGGATACACTGGTTTTCCTCTCACATGCCCAAACCTGTATGTTGTAGGTGGATTGGCGACTTTAAATTGGGTGTGCTGTGTGGCGGATTGGCAAATCCCCGCTCCTCTTCCAGGGTTATTTCCTGCTTTGCACCCAGTGCTGCCAGGTTAGGTATAAGCCACCTGAGCCCTGAATTGGATTAAAAGATACGAGACTGGCGTGCTCTGCAATGGATTGGCATCCCTCCAGGGCTGTTTCCTGCCTTGCGCCAAGTGCAGCCGGGATAGGCTCCGGGCAACCCCGCGACCCTAAATTGGATTAAGCGGGCTTGAGAATGTATGTATGTATAAAAAAAAAAAAAAATAAATAAAAAAGGATTTTGCTTCAAAACCTTACTTTACCTCTGAATTAACAATCAAGTTAACTTACTTCAGGAGTCCTGCAGCCTTTAGGAAATTCTAAGACTTGGATGACAATGGATTTGGATGCAATGGTTTGTCGATTATTTTTCCCTCTGTATAACTGAGGCTAATGTTCAATAGGAATCTTTTAAGAAAGGACACGGCTTGTCTTAAAGGTTTTTAATTATGTATTATTTAATAGATTCTTTATGGTTGGCATCCACTTTAAGTAATGTTATTGAATTAATTGTTCTTGGAGGTTTCTGACTAGATGTATCAGGTTGTAACAGGTACATGCAATTAATAAGGCAAAAAATGCATTTTAAATGAAAAAAAAAAAAAGTGTTCACATTTATAATTTTCTCTATATTGCCAAAATATTATAGCAGAAAGATATATATAAATGTCACGAGCCAGTGTTAAAAACACAGTTGGGGTTGGTTTAAAAAAAAAGAAAAAGAAGAAAAAAAAAAAAACAAACCTTCCACTCCATCTTTTGGCAGCCGTTCATAAAAGGTATCTAATAACAAACGTGAGATCTGTAATGTGTACAATGTGTAAGTGTCCTTGGCTGTCAGTCTCATGGCAATTTCCGTGTTTGTTACTATATGCAGTATATACTGAGCTGATGTAGCTGTTTTGTCCTTTGTCTTCTCTGTGCTTAATCTCTAGTCCGGGGTAGAGTTGCTCTCGCCCTCCGCAGTCAGTCCTAGTGAAGCAGTGATTCTTGGGGGTTAGTGGTTTTTGTGTGGTGGCCTTCCTCTGTAGTGTCACCTTTTGCTGCATCTTTTGTCTGTATCCCTTTCTGTTTCAGCGATTGCTTTGCTGTTGTGTAGTCTACAGACCTCATCTTGTCAGAGATAAAAGACTCTGGAACTAACTCAAGGTTTATGGAGCCATTCTTTCTTTTCTCATTGGAAGAATTCTGGGTACAACTCCAGCTTCCAGCTTGCAACAAATTTCTACTTTTCACAACAAATTTGAAAGAAAAAAATATATATGAAAATATTAATAAAAAAAAAAAAAAAAAAAAGAATAGTGCTTAGATGTATGTAACAGACTGATACCATAAAGCCTCAGTTGTAAAGACATTCCCAGAGTCCCTTGTGCTTACTTTGTACGCATTGGGTGTATTTCATTGGTTTCCACCAAACTTGTTGACATAGCAGATCACACAGCAAGCAAGACAGGTTTAAAAACACACACACACACACACACACGCGTAATTTAAATGTTTCTTAAAGAAATAAAAGTTTCAGACTATAAATCTATTTTTATAGATGTTTTGGAAATGCATGTTTATTACTTTACTTGATGTTGCTCAGTCCAGTGGTTTTGTCACTCTATGTCTTTTTTGGTCTGTCTCCCCCAGCTGAGCCTCTTGAAACGATGTCAACAAACTGAAAAAAGACTGGATCTGGCTTGAACAGGGTCAAAGAAAAGGACCTAAAACTGAGCTGTTGTGGAGTTCCAAGTCCTCGATAGTTTATTTTATGAGCTTTCATTTTGTAAATTTTACCTGTTGCCTGTGCAACATATTGAGCAACCTGAAGGGGTCGTGCCAATCGAAAAGCAACAGCAAGAGTTTTAAATTCAAGACAAGCGGCTGGAGGGCTTGATATTAGTTTGTTAGACCGATCGTGCAATTCATTTAAATGTTACAGCAGAGCCTCATTTTGCACAAGGGGTATGTTCACAGACATCACGTATCATGGGAAATCCCATATAATAAAATGTCCTTTTATCAAAATGTCACAGAAACAATAGCAAGTGTATATAAACCAATAGCTTCAAGAAGAAAACGTATATCCGACCCGTGAAATACAACATACCCACGTACTGTAATTATAAGGAATGAATGACTCAGGATTATGCGTAAAGCTGTTAATGCAGTGCAATCACCCAAGCATGGCGAAATCGAAACATGAGACGATAAATACAGTGAGATAACTGAGAGGTAGACATCCCACTCTTGCTCACACCGTCTCACACTGCAGCAAGTGAGACAGACTGAGAGGAAGAGAGGCCTAAAAAAAAAAAAACGCATCAGCACCCAACTCACCAATTTCAATTTTTTCATTCTTTTCCTTTTTATGTTCGGCAGTCAGCAACCTTCAGCAAGATACAGCAGGGTGAGAAAATGGAAAGGTACGACTGTATACATACAACAACAACATTTATTTATATAGCACATTTTCATACAAAAAAAAATGTAGCTCAAAGTGCTTTACATAATGAAGAATAGAAAAATAAGAGACACAGTAAGAAAATAAAATAAGTCAACATTAATTAACATAGAATAAGTGTAAGGTCCAATGGCCAGGGGGGACAGAAAAAACAAAAAAAAAAACTCCAGACGGCTGGAGAAAAAAAATTTTAAAAAAATAAAATACAGGTTGATCCATCGCTTTGTACATCACTTACTACCATAGAGAGTTGTGAGCAGGCACAGATTGTCAGATGAGGGTGCATGCTGGGAGACAATTGTCATATGCAATTGTAATATAAAGCTGCTGAGAGGCAAGGACTTTTCCATTTGTGGAAGGTGCGAGATAGAAGCCTACACAATGTAGAAGACATACAAGCACTGCCATAAATAAGTGAAATTAGAATCTCGGTCATTCATAACTTACGTAGGGAAAATGGGGATGACTAGGAAGCCCACAGAAGCAGATGGAGAGCATCTCAATTCTCCAAAAGAACCGTCCAATTTAGAGCTGTGAGGCACAAGTGCTACCCACTGTGCCATCAACCCGCCCTTTATTCCAGCAGTTGACAAACTCAGTGCAACCGGATTGACAATCGGCGAGGTCACTTTACCTCTAATTGATCTCATTTAGTTAACTGGGTGTTTCGCTCAGTCATTACTTAAAAGAGCACGGCTGTGTTTTTCGTTCACCTTAATGAACTACAACAACAACATTTATTTCTATAGCACATTTTCATACAAACAGTAGCTCAAAGTGCTTTACATAATAAAGAATAGCAAAATAAAAGACACAATAAGAAAATAAAATAAATCAGCATTAATTAACATCGAATAGGAGTAAGGTCCAATGGCCGGGGGGGACAGAAAAAACAAAATAAAGAACTCCAGACGGCTGGAGAAAAAAAAAATAAAATCTGTGGGGATTCCAGACCATGAGACCGCCAGCCCAGTCCCCTCTGGGCATTCTACCTAACATAAATGAAACAGTCCTCTTTGGATTTAGGGTTCTCATGGAAAGGCTTGATGATGATGATGGTCACGTAGAATTCTGCCTTTTAGTCCATCCATCACTGCTAAGTGTCTGTGCGTCTGTATGTGTGTCCGTTAGGTAGCTGTGTCTCTGTAACTCCAACAGATGCTGCATCACAAACATTAACTCTGCTTTTATGCACCCCATGCCGAGTGGCATATAACAGAGACGTATGCGTTGTATGGTGCACTCACGTGGACAATTCCCCTTTTGTCAAAAAAACAAACCAGCATTGATTTGATCTTCGATTTGCTCATTCGAGCTTTCTTTGGTCGAGGAGAGTCTGCAGTGTGCCTCTCCTGACTTTGCCTCTTGGTCTCAGGATCGTATTCAAAAATCCTTGATTCATCACCTGTGATCACACGACTAAAGAAATCTTGCTCATTAGCGATTCTGTCAAGAAGATCAAGACACTTGTTTTTTCGATCGTCCTTCTGCTCAATTGTGAGGTTTTTCGGCACCGTTTTGGCACAGACCTTTCGCATGTGCAAATGTTCAGTCAAAATTTGATGAACGGTAAATCTGTTCAAATTTAATTGTTCACTCAACATTCTTAATGTTAAACGACGGTCTGATCTCACAAGAGTGTTCACACGTTCGATGTTTTCATTGGTTTTCGAAGTTGAAGGCCTCCCTGAAAAACTTGAGCTCGGGATAAAGAATGTTCCCCATAGGCCTGTTTTAACTTTTCAAACGTCACACTTGCCGATTCTCCAAGCTTAACACAAAATTTAATGGCACAACGTTGCTCCAAATTCCGCTGTTCCATTTTGCGTGACGCACAACCAAAAACACAACTTCGCTAATAGCAGTCACAAAAATCACGTAGTTAACGGAAGGAGTTGAAACTCGCACTGAGCTATGGGAGGTACTGATACACGTGCTCTATCAAGGACAACAGCGCAGCGTCGCCAGATCGCTTGCAGTGTTGCCAGTCTCATTACTTTTCTGCCACACCTCGTATGGTAAAGAAGGTCCAATTTCAGAAATGGATTCAGCACATCTAAAGCTATAAAGTACATCATTTATTTTTGCACTGGAGGATTTTGGTCCAGATGAGTGTAATGCATTAAATAAACAGAACAGCTGGAAAACCAGAATGCAAAATCTTTATTAAAAAAAATATATATATATATTTGGCACATTCTGATAAATACTGACAAAATTTGTTTTTAAATTTCAACACTAACCCCAAAATAATTAATAATAATGAATTACATTTAAATGGCACCTTTCTCAATATTCAATGTGCTCTACATAAATGGAGAAAAAACCACCATCAATGTGTAGCACCCATGTGGATGTGCAACAGCAGCCATTTTGCACAAGTACAGCCACCAGACATTAGCAACTAAGTGGTGACAGAGATAGCCAGGGGTTGATTAGGGGGCCAGAATGACCAATTTAGACAGGACATCTGGAACAACCCGAACGAAGACTCAAATTAGACACCATATTGTCCCTGTCACTGCACTGGTAGGATTGGGATCTACACACCGTCCACAGGGAAACCACCCCCTGCTGGCCACACCGGCACCTCTTGCCATAACAACCCAAACTTTTCCTGTCACCCAAGTACTGGCCGGGCCCAAATCTGCCGAGCTTCAGATGGATGACCTCTTCTGGAGTGCAGGTAGTATGGCTGCTGATGCAGAAACTGGGGAAATCACAGCTTGGCTAATTAGGTTAGGAGTTCAATTTAAAAAAAAGGAGTTGGTTGGAACTAAAACCTAGCGCCCCATGGGGTACGTGGGGTCTGAGAGCCACTGCTTCATTCCATCTGCCCGTCTTATTTTCTAATTCTGCTATTTTCAAACTCAGTTCCCCAGCAGTTATCAGGCTCAAGTCAGGAGCTAAGCACGGATCAGTCACTTGAGCACACAAACTTACTAGACCAGTTTTTAATTTGCCGATTAAACTAAGAGGCATGCCTTATTTTTTTTACTACAAAATATACGCAGTGCACTCAAACACACGCACACTTACATATGTTTGTAAGTTTACATATTTATATGCTGTGTGTGTTTAAATTAAGTCAGGGAAACATCAAGAATGTTGGCTTTGTTTACTCCTGATATAAAGTAATATCCCGGATGCTAATTCTCCATTATCCCACAGGTTTTTCTCTTACGTCTACCAATAAACATGCAGGTTAAGGAAACTAGCAATCGTTAAGGTGTCCCCAGTGTGAGTATGCGTCTGTTTGTGCTGCGTGATGCACTGATGTCCCAACTAAAGAACATAAGAAATCTGCCAAACGTTGGAAGGCCATCTGGTCCATCAAGCTAATTTGCTGAGCTACTAGCTAAGTGGTCTCAAAATCTCATCCAAATCCTTCTCAAAGATCTCGCAGCCAATGTAGTCACAATAGCCCCACGCTACCCTGAAGTGGGGTAAGAAAAGGCGCTTTTCCACTGCATACTACGGCACGACACGGTTCGGTTCAGCTCACTTTTGGGGGTTTTCCACTGGGAACAGTACCTGGTCCTTTATTTAGTACCACCTCAGCCGAGGATTCCAAGCGCGCCGAACCGTTACCAAAACGTGACGTGTAAACTCTACCGGAGAAAATCGTCATTACTGCATCACTGAACTTGCGACACGAGACACAACAGACCCGCTAGATTTTTAGCACAGCCAGCGAAGGTTCGGACGTTCGGCTGTTTCGTGGTCTATTGAGGAAGTACAGATGTTCCTCTCGTTGGTAGCCGAGGAGCGGATCCAGCGAGAGCTGGATGGGGCGACGCGGAATGAAAAAGTTTTTCAGGAGGTCGCTAAACTCTTGGGCGCACACGGCTACCATCGGACTTACAAACTTACGATGATGTCACGGCAGTAGAGGCGGCGCAACTATAACGACACGTGAATAATCCCGCCCACTCTAAAGCGGTACTAAACTGCAGTCGAAACGCAAACCGAGCCGAGCCAAGGTGAGCTGTACTGAACCGTGCTGTGCCGTACTATGCAGTGGAAAAGCGCCAATAGTTTGAAAATGTATGTACGTGTGTATGACGGCTGTCATTTTTTTTGCCATTGAGCACACGTGGCGCACAACTCGCTCACGTGAACTCCTTCACTTCTCCTAGTCTCACTCGACAGAATCAGACTTTGACACGTTTTAAAGCTTTACAGTTCTTTAGCATCCACCCTGCTGTACCCCACCACTGTCATGAAGGACCGATCAGGTCCCTGTTGCTTTTCATTGGCGCGGTCGGGTTCGGCACGAGAGTCCAGTCGATTGATGCCTTGAGATTTGCTTTAATATGTAGCAGTGGCAACTCATTGGAAAATCCACAGCAGTAGATTTTCTCTTACCTTAAAAAAATTAAAGATCTAAGAAATTCGCTCTAAAAAGGACAGCCTAAGAAATACACCCATATGTTGCAGCCAAAACAGCGGGAGTGCTGTTTAAATGTTTTCTGTGTTGTGTCAAAATGATTTCTGGTGATTAAAACTAACAAATAATCTCAGCTGCTGTCAAATAAATAGTGTTTCAAATCTCCAACATGAAAAAAGCACTCCATTACCTGTGAAGACTGTGTCTGTGTTTTGAACTATTTCTTGTACGATTATACAGATTCTTTTATGAGGACCTTGGTGCCAAGTAGCTGAAGAGAAAAAAAAATTAAAAAAAATGGGGAACGGGATTCTCTTAGTATCAATGTTAACAGTGTTACAAAGTCTAAATACAAAACGAATTAAAACATTAAAAAAAAAGAAACAAAACAAAAAAGGCGATGGTACATTTTATTTTGTGGATTTTTAAAACATATGACTAACTGATGCTAATTCTGAGTGCCTGGCTTATTTTCTAAACATCTTTTTCATTGACCATGGATTATGCTGCAAATCAGAAATGTACATACTTCATTTACAACAGGATTATTTTATACTTTTGTAGATTTTTCATCAGTTCAAAGAAACATGTCATACATGGTTGCCTTTATGTAACTCAATTTTGATCATCCTGCAGGTGCCATTTTCATAATAAACTTCTCTTGGATTTGTTACTATCTGGCATCATTTATTTTACATCTGATCATCCCGACTGAGTTTCCCACTTGCAGCTGACTACCTACTGCTTCTTATTAATTTTCATTTCCTCTTCCTACGAGACGTTGTGGGCAGGGTGCCGTGGCCTCACTTTGAAGTCCTTGTGTCTACCCTGGACGGACACAAGGTGGCTTTGGGCAGACTCCGCTTGGGCTCATTTCCATTGGTACCGCTGCCCGTCAGCTGCCTAATTTGTGTCTGCTGTCATTGGAATGCTGCCTGCTTTTCATGTTTTTTTGTTAAATTGACGCTTGCTACTCTGAGCAGTTGTGTTTGTTTGATTTGGTGGCAGAGCCTCTTTTGAATGGCTGGTATTGAGTTCTCAGTGTGCTTGCAGCGTTTCTTATTTAGTTGGGACTTTTCCAGATAAAGGAAGGGGGTGACAGGTGACTCTGTGACTGTGACTGCTTTCTCTCTATTTTCAAACATATACAGTTCCATGCAAACATCTGGACACCACTGGCCACATTACATATTTTCTTGATATTTGAAGTAAAAACAGTACATACAACTTTGCCAGAAAACAAACTAAAACAATTGCATTTACCATAAATTTATCATTTATCATAAATTGCATTTACGGTAGATCCCGGAGTACAAGCCGAGAATTTCGTCCTAGATTTTTGGCTTGGAGTTTGGGGTTCGGTTTATACAACGAGTATCATTTCAGATTCCAGATTTCCAGCGCAATGCCGGTTTTGCCGATGAATACGGAAGTAAATAATGACGACACCACAGAGCCATCTTTCAGATGAAGAAGTAACTTTGCATGTCGGTACTTTAAATTAAATAAAGAATTTACTCAAAAAAGTGTTTTAGTTGTTGATTTTATTAATAAAATTTATAATAAATTATCGGGAAGTTTAAAATAAAATTTTTTATTTTGATTTACGATCCACATCTTGCGTTACGAAACGGATGCGGTCACGTGTATTCGCTTGCGCAATTGTAAACAAACAACCGAGAGCGTTAGTAGCGTCAGTCGGAGCCCAGATACATGTGTTTGTGGATGTAATTTCGAAACGAAGATGGACATTGTGTGGAAATATCTCCTCCTCCTCCCTTCCTGCAGCCCAAAGATGTCAAATTAAATGGTGAGTACAGTATGAAATTGTTTCTAGAATAGAATGCCTTTTACTGTCACTATACGCATCTACAATGAGATTAAACGCAGGTCCTTTAGTGCAGAAAACAGTTCTGTATAGGGCTTGTATGGTTGTTTTTTAGCCTTAGCATAACGCCGTATCTGCGGCCCCGCTTCTGCTTTCTTTCTCTCCTCCGTCTGTGTCGTCTCCTAGACCCGACAACAAACCACGGAGAGCCCGCTGGTCTCGCTATGTTGTGCGTGTGATGAAAAACACTCAAAACAGATGTCTGGCTCTGGACACCGATGTCTATAAGGTTCTGAATGGTGTAGCGGATGTTCGCCGAACCGATCGTGCACAAACAAGGACAAAAAAAAAAGTGCACTGAAAAGGAGAGCCCTGAGCCGCTGCTCGCTGCCATACTCCTAGCCTAATTGAAGTAGGCTAGGCACTTTTTAATAACTTTTTGGTTAGTACATTAGAAAAAATATTGGTGTTTTTTATTATGAAAAGGTTAAGGAAGTGTTGTAGTGGGAGGTTTGGAACGCATTATGGGTTAGCCTTTGCGAACGAATTACGTTCGTAAGTCAAGGGTCCACTGTATTGCGTATTAAAGTTAATCAAATTTATAACAAGTCTCCGGAAATCCACCCGCCGATGTACCGTATTTGCGTATACAGTTTCAACACAAAGGTTCCAATTTACCAAACTTCTCCACAATCACTTCCTAGTTTCCATCAAAAATGCCGGCAGTCTCAAATTCTCGCCGATAAACATTATAAATATACCCGAAGAGACACTTTTAAGGAAATTTAGAAAATTTTGCTTGGAGAAGGGGGTCGGCTTAAATACCGGTCATCGGCAAATACATGTAATTTAGTAGGTAGAAAAGGGGGTCGGCTTATATACCGGGTCGGCTTGTATTCCAGGATCTACGGTATATGAACATGTTAATGTACAGTTAGGATTTACAGTGTCCTTCACAATGTTTGGGTCAAAGGCCCATTTTTCCTTGATTTCCATCTCTGCTCCACAGTTTAAATTGACATATCAGACATTGTTATTAAAGTGCACATCTCAGGTGCTTATTTTAAGGGAATCTGCCGACATTTCAGCCACACCATGTTAAAAAACGGCAACACGTTTTCTACACGGTACCCCCCATTTCTGGGCACCATAACATTTGGGACAATTGGCGTCACAGGTGTTTGTGATTCCTCCGGTGGGTTTCATGGCTTCATACGATACCTCAACCTGCTTCTACCTTTTGCAGTCTGTAACTGCCATTGTTCAACATATGGACAATACGTGTGCCAATGGATGTCAAAGAAGCCACTATAAAAACAAGAATAAAACCATTTGAGACACCAGTGAAACCTTAGGGTGACCAAAATCAACTGTCTGGAATATCACTAAGAGGCATTGGTGAGCTCAGTAGTTGGGTAGGCCCAGGAAGATCTCCACTGCTGATTACTGAAGAATCCTCACTATGGTCAAGAAAAAGCCCCAAGTGCCTGTCCGACAGGCCAGAAGCAGACTTCATGAACAGAAACACATACACAGAGGTCACACTGCAAGCCACAAAAACTGGGTGGTCAGTTTGTGAATAAGAACTTTAAAAAGCCCACAGAATTGTGGTAAAAGGTCTTGTGGACAGCGGAGACAAAGAAGAACTTGCATCAGAGTGATGGCAAGAGCAAAGTGTGGAGTAAAAAAAGAGCTGCCCAAGATCCAAAAAGGAGACCACCTCATCTGTTAAACGTGGTGGTGGGAGTGTTATGGCTTGGGCATGTATGGCTGCCACAGGTCCTGGCACACTTCTCTTCGTTGATGATGGAACTGCTAACGGCATGTGGCACAATGAATTGTGAGGTGTGTAGAAACATCTGGTCTGCTCAAGTTCTAGTAAATACCTCCGAACACATCGGACGACACTTCATTCTAAAATAAGTTAATGATCCAAACATACGAGTTTCTCCAAAGCTAAAAAAATGGAAACTTCTTGAACGTACAAGAGAGTCACCCGAGAGTCACCAGGCCTTCCATATGCTGAAGAGAAAACTTGAGGGGACAAGCAGGAGTTGAAGATGGCTTGACAGAACATCACCAGAGAAGATCCTCAGTACCTGCTAATGTGTACGAATTGTAAACTTCAAGATATGCGACAAAGTACCCTGACCATGTAGAAGAAAGTGTTGTGTGACTGAAATATTTACAAATCCCCTTAAATACTCGTAAAGAAGTGTGCACTGTAATCGAGTCTGAATTGTTTGATTTGTAAAATTAAAACTGTGTAACTGAGGGGTAAATCAAGGAAAAATGTGTCCTTGTCCAAAACATTTATAAAGATTTGATAAACTAAACAATTGTAAAAAAATAAAGGAGTCAACGTGGCATTTTCAAATGTTTGGGAACCCTTTGGTAAGTTGTAAGGTCCCCGAGCTCATTAGGTTCATTAATGTGATCTGGCGTAGCATGTTAAGTGTTTGTCTGGTCGAGAACTGTCATTAGGTTGTGCCAGCTGATGACAATTAAAGAGTCTGATCAATTCCTGGACTCTTCAAACAATATGCGATACCCAATGCAACACACTATCCAACAGCCATAGGCTTTCCGAAGCGAAAACACCATCTGACTGCAAGGGACCTACCGAGAAACAGGTGGCAGTGCGTTCATCGTTCTACTGAGCAGCGTTACGTAAAGAGAGATGAGATTCATGGAAGTGCCTGCAGAAGAAAGCCGCACCAGTGATCTCATCACACGAAAAACAACAGTATTTTGAAGCAATTTGCTGTTGACAAATGAAGTTTTTTTTGTTTGGCTACAACAACAAAAGGTTTGTTTGGAGACATAGAAGAAGTATCTGAAGAACATAACACCTTGACAACTGTTAGGTTTGGGGTGAATCTAGCAGGAGAGTAAACATTGTGCAAGGACAGAGGAGAATGGAGTCCACTAAACATCAACAAATCCCCGAGGAGAATGTTAGTCAGGAAACTCAAGCTGATAAAATGGATGAAGGCTTCTACAACAGGAAAGCAATCCGAAAACCCATGGAAATCTGTATCTGGAGCACCTCAAAGAGCACAAGGTGAAGGTTCTGGAACGGCCAAACCTGGAAACCATTTA
Organism: Polypterus bichir lapradei; assembly: GCA_026402145.1. Lineage (NCBI taxonomy): Eukaryota > Metazoa > Chordata > Cladistia > Polypteriformes > Polypteridae > Polypterus > Polypterus bichir. Next base: position 4,895,473 of record JANRMT010062797.1, on the reverse strand, counting down.
AAAGCTGTGGGTAGATCTTACACGTGCTGTGCACTGTAAGAAGAAGAGACGTGAGGCATGGCAAGGTTTGGGGCAGCCACCCGTTTCCGGTTTCCTGGCTGCAAAAGTAATTGATTCATAATAGTCAAGTTTACTCAACAGAGTCCAAAACAGAACTGCCTGCCAGAGCAAAGGCAGGAGGCTTTATAGGACGGAGGGTGGAAGTGATGTCATCCTCTGTGCCGGAACCGGAAGTGATGTCGTCCTCGTTGCCGGAACCGGAAGTGACGTCGTCCTCGGTGCCGGAACCGGAAGTGATGTCGTCCTCGGTCCCGGAAGTGACATCGTCCTCGGTGCCGGAACCGGAAGTGATGTCGTCTTCGGTGCCGGAACCGGAAGTGACGTCGTCCTCGGTGCCGGAACCGGAAGTGACGTCGTTCTCGGTGCCGGAACCGGAAGGAATTGTGTCCCACTTCGAGGTGTCGGCTCCTGGTGGGATTTCCCGGGAAAGACCTGTAGAGAACTCAGAAAGAGCGTTAGCGTACCCCGCGCCGCCACCCCTGGGCAGATGTATAATCAGTCCTCTCTAAGCCCTTCAGCTGCCTCCCATGCACACGTGTGTGACGGCACACAAGACGGTCCGAGAATATCTTACAACTGGAAGCAATCTGCAATGAACAATGTGAACATTCATTTCCAAAACAAGAACTCAAAGACTCTGTGCTGGTGGCAAAAAAAAACTTTTACGAGCTGTGATTTTTGCCAAAGGGGTTTTCACAAAATATTGACTTAGTAGGGTACCCCATTTTTTTTTTTTATTTGCAAATGCCACATTTTAGCCTTTTATTTTTCACATTTGTTTCAGTTCATCAAATAAATCCCAAATGTACATTACCATTTTCATTAAAAAAGCCATTGGGTTAGTTTGTTTGATGTCAAAGTTAAATTATTATTTTCACGAAAATATGTAAATTTGTTGCCGTGTCCAAACTTTTCAATGGGACTGTATAGGTTAGCAGCCTAAATGGGAGACATGGTGTACAATCCCAGCACCCCTAAAGTTATCCACTTTGATGCATTGAGTGCCTTAAACAGCAGGCACAGAATATACTGTACTTGATCAGGTAATACGTCGTACCTTTTGTGTTTTTGAAAGCACAGATCACCACACAAGACGGCTAAACAGAAAATGCAATCAGAGGTAAAGTTATGACTGAGCCACCAGCTCACAGACAGGGTCAATTTGAACACATCACTTGTGCCATTGGTATGCCAAACCTGCTCTACTGTATGTATAATAGAGTGTAACACTGATAAAATAAAAGGCAAAATTGCAAATGTGTGCATCAGGCCTGCAAAAAACAACCTTTTTCTAATTAATTAGTTGGTCAAGGTTTTAAAAAAAAATGTAGTGCTTTTGCAAGAGCAGTTTATTCAAACATGAAAGAGCTTTACTCTTTGCTCTTTTCTCTCCTTGATAACAAATAGTCTAGTAATAGTCTAGTAGTAATAATAATAATAATACTAATAATAATAATAA
>JANRMT010062797.1:4882638-4893944 GCA_026402145.1 Polypterus bichir lapradei | reverse complement strand
ATAATAGTCTAGTAGTAATAATAATAATAATACTAATAATAATAATAGTCTAGTAGTAATAATAATAATAATAATAGTCTAGTTTGATATTTTCCACGCTGTTTTCAACATCAAGGGATAGAAGGCCCTGGAGTGTATTTGATTTTATCTGCTAGTTGGCAGCAAAGATGGGGAGAAGAATTAACGGTTTGCTATTTAAAGTCCTCTTTTTCTTCCCAGTATAGTATCAAATAGTAATCCTCGCCATCATCAAGAAATACCCTGCAAAATAAGTTTTGCAAATTGTCGTTGACTCAGATCCTTCACTGTCAGACGCGGATTTCTTCAGAGGAAACAGAAAAAAGTGAGATGTTGAAGGTGGTGCTGGATTATTCCCTGGTGTAAATGAGAGCAGGAACTCAGAACAATTTGGATGAGAACAAGCCATTCAGCCCATCAAAACGTATTGTTGCAAGACTTTTGTGGCACATCGAGTCCAGTTTTCAAGGTCCCTAAAGTCCATCACACTACTTGATCACTTATTCCACGTGTCTGTGGTCCACTGTGTGAACAAAGACTTCTGCAAAACTGACCCTTAAGTTTCCAGCTGTGTTCCTGTGTTCTGGGTGAACTTATTTTTAATGTCATCATCTTGATCCACTGAACCAATTCCCTTATTAATTTAATCTTCTTTTGCTTACACCGTGAAGGCTCATCTCTTTTAATCTTTCCTCATAACTCATCCTCTGTAGTCCCGGAATCAGCCAAGACGCTCTTCTCTGAATGTTTCTAGCACTGCTTTGTGCTTTTCGCAGCCTGGAGACAAACACTGTACGCAGTGCTCCACATGAGGCCTCAGCGATGAGTTATAAAGCTTCAGCATAATCTCCTTGGACTTGCGCTCCACACATCAAGGTGCTACATAAGCAGACATTCTGTTAGCCTTCTTAATGGCTTCTGAACAATGTCTGGCAGTTGATGGCATCAAGTCCAATGTGACTCCTAAATTCTTCTCATAAGGCATACTTTTGATTTTTAGACCTCCCATTGTGTATTCAAACCTCACATTTTTACTTCTTATGTAGAATACGTTACACTTACTTCGGTCAAATTCAGTGCAGGATTTACTTATAAGCTACACAAGCTATAGCTTAGGGCCCCCACCTTCTTGGGGGCCCCCAAAACAAATTGTCCGAGTGAGCAATTGTCATACATACTTAAATATACTCCAGCATATCTGGACTTATAAAGGGCCCCATGTCTCAAATATCTTAGGGCCTTATCAAGTCTAAATCCGGCCCTGGTCAAATTTCATGCCCAAGCCCATATGCTATCCAAGTCTCTCAGTGATGATTCAATGGGTTCTCGATTATCTGCCAATCCACTGAGCTTGATATCATCTGCAAACTTAAACAGCTTGTTATTTATACTTCTAGGCAAACCATTTATATGTATACTAGTTGTGTAGGCCCGTGCTTCTTGTCAGAAGAAAATTGAAATGTAGCGATGTCAGGTAATTGAAAGTAACTACTCTGGGCATCTCTCTCCTAGGTTTCATTTCGCTGACGTGCTGGTCTCACTTGTGTATTAGCAGCAGGAGAAAAAGTAAAAGGGATACCGCTATGCCAATGTGCTCATCTCACTTGCGTAACAGTTTCTCTGTTTTCTCGGCGGTTTCACTTTGGCAAGAGAGTTGCTTTCTTCTTCCAGCTCATTAACTTGGGGGCGCCTTGCTGGCTCGCTGAGCTTCATGCTGTAGTAGCCTCACACGTCCGGGCCGGACAGACAGACACACAGACAGACAGACAGACACTTTCACACATAGACGTTTAGCTTTCCGTTTTCTCGGAGGTGGAGGCCTTACCCCAACTCCACCTCTGACTTCCGGGCCGGTCAGACAGACGCACACTTCCACTCATAGACGTTTATATATATATATACATACACTAAAGGATTATTAGGAACACCACACTAATACGGTGTTTGACTCCCTTTCGCCTTCAGAACTGCCTTAATTCTACGTGGCATTGATTCAACAAGGTGCTGAAAGCATTCTTTAGAAATGTTGGCCCATATTGATAGGATAGCATCTTGCAGTTGATGGAGATTTGTGGGATGCACATCCAGGGCACGAAGCTCCCGTTCCACCACATCCCAAAGATGCTCTATTGGGTTGAGATCTGGTGACTGTGGGGGCCATTTTAGTACAGTGAACTCATTGTCATGTTCAAGAAACCAATTTGAAATGATTCGAGCTTTGTGACATGGTGCATTATCCTGCTGGAAGTAGCCATCAGAGGATGGGTACATGGTGGTCATGAAGGGATGGACACGGTCAGAAACAATGCTGAGGTAGCCCGTGGCATTTAAACGATGCCCAATTGGCACTAAGGGGCCTAAAGTGTGCCAAGAAAACATCCCCCACACCATTACACCACCACCACCAGCCTGCACAGTGGTAACAAGGCATGATGGATCCATGTTCTCATTCTGTTTACGCCAAATTCTGACTCTACCATTTGAATGTCTCAACAGAAATCAAGACTCATCAGACCAGGCAACATTTTTCCAGTCTTCAACTGTCCAATTTTGGTGAGCTCGTGCAAATTGTAGCCTCTTTTTCCTATTCGTAGTGGAGATGAGTGGTACCCGGTGGGGTCTTCTGCTCTCGTAGCCCATCCGCCTCAAGGTTGTGCGTGTTGTGGCTTCACAAATGCTTTGCTGCATACCTCGGTTGTAACGAGTGGTTATTTCAGTCAAAGTTGCTCTTCTATCAGCTTGAATCAGTCGGCCCATTCTCCTCTGACCTCTAGCATCAACAAGGCATTTTCGCCCACAGGACTGCCGCATACTGGATGTTTTTCCCTTTTCACACCATTCTTTGTAAACCCTAGAAATGTTTGTGCGTGAAAATCCCAGTAACTGAGCAGATTGTGAAATACTCAGACCGGCCCGTCTGGCACCAACAACCATGCCACGCTCAAAATTGCTTAAATCACCTTTCTTTCCCATTCTGACATTCAGTTTGGAGTTCAGGAGATTGTCTTGACCAGGACCACACCCCTAAATGCATTGAAGCAACTGCCATGTGATTGGTTGATTAGATAATTGAATTAATGAGAAACTGAACAGGTGTTCCTAATAATCCTTTAGGTGAGTGTATATAACATATTTAAAAAAAAAAAAAAACACAAACAGCAGCCCCAGCACTGACCCCTCTGCGACACCACTCTTAACATCACCTAATTCTGATAACGTTCCTCACACCACAACCCTCCAATTACTCCGATGCATTTCCTTTCCACATCACAGTTGTGTTCTCGTAAGGAGAGAGATCATTTTTACTCATCTTAGAGACAGATTTCTGACCAGGTGAAACAACTTCACAATTCTGAGTTTGTTGATTTTCTTCATCCATCGTAAACAGTACATCCTTTTCTCCTTAAAATGTAATTAACACTATCCTTGGACAAAGCAGAGATACACATAATATATATCAAGGTAACCAGTCATTAAATAAAGTGTTGGAAACTATTCTCTTCATTGATTATTATGGATGACATCAATTAGTTGTTGCAGCCCTACTGCACATTGACATATAGACGTGTAGACAAACGTGAAATATGTTATCTAATACATCAGCACAGCTGTGGGCAAATATCAGAACTACAAATGCTTTCATGAAAGCATATAAAGTGAATTCAAAAGGTATCCAGATCTCTTCACTTTCCCGCACACTTTTTTGTGTTGTACATTTAATTTTAAATTGATAAATTTGCCATTTTGCCCATCAATATACAGTGCATCCGGAAAGTATTCACAGCGCATCACTTTTTCCACATTTTGTTGTGTTACAGCCTTATTCCAAAATGGATTAAATTCATTTTTTTTTTCTCAGAATTCTACACATAACACCCCATAATGACAACGTGAAAAAGGTTACTTGAGGTTTTTGCAAATTTATTAAAAATAAAAAAACTGAGAAATCACATGTACATAAGTATTCACAGCCTTTGCTCAATACTTTGCCGATGCACCTTTGGCAGCAATTCCAGCCTCAAGTCTTTTTGAATATGATGCCACAAGCTTGGCACACCTATCCTTGGCCAGTTTCGCCCATTCCTCTTTGCAGCACCTCTCAAGCTCCGACAGGTTGGATGGGAAGCGTCGATGCACAACCATTTTAAGATCTCTCCAGAGATGTTCAATCGGATTCAAGTCTGGGCTCTGGCTGGGCCACTCAAGGACATTCACAGAGTTGTCCTGAAGCCACTCCTTTGATATCTTGGCTGTGTGCTTAGGGTCGCTGTCCTGCTGAAAGATGAACCGCCGCCCTAGTCTGAGGTCAAGAGCGCTCTGGAGCAGGTTTTCATCCAGGATGTCTCTGTACATTGCTGCAGTCATCTTTCCCTTTATCTTGACTAGTCTCCCAGTTCCTGATGCTGCCACCACCATGCTTCACTGTAGGGATGGTATTGGCCTGGTGATGAGCGGTGCCTGGTTTCCTCCAAACGTGACGCCTGGGATTCACACCAAACAGTTCAATCTTTGTCTCATCAGACCAGAGAATTTTGTTTCTCATGGTCTGAGAGTCCTTCAGGTGCCTTTTGGCAAACTCCAGGCGGGCTGCCATGTGCCTTTTACTAAGGAGTGGCTTCCGTCTGGCCACTCTACCATACAGGCTTGATTGGTGGATTGCTGCAGAGATGGTTGTTCTTCTGGAAGGTTCTCCTCTCTCCACAGAGGACCTCTGGAGCTCTGACAGAGTGACCATCAGGTTCTTGGTCACCTCCATGACTAAGGCCCTTCTCCCCCGATCGCTCAGTTTAGATGGCCGGCCAGCTCTAGGAAGAGTCCTGGTGGTTTCGAACTTCTTCCACTTACAGATGATGGAGGCCACTGTGCTCATTAGGACCTTCAAAGCAGCAGAGATTGTTCTGTAACCTTCCCCAGATTTGTGCCTCGAGACAATCCTGTCTCGGAGGTCTACAGACAATTCCTTTGACTTCATGCTTGGTTTGTGCTCTGACATGAACTGTCAACTGTGGGACCTTCTATAGACAGGTGTGTGCCTTTCCAAATCATGTCCAATCAACTGAAGTTACCACAGGTGGACTCCAATGAAGCTGCAGAAACATCTCAAGGATGATCAGGGGAAACAGGAGGCACCTGAGCTCAATTTGGAGCTTCATGGCAAAGGCTGTGAATACTTATCTACATGTGCTTTCTCAATTTTTTTATTTTTAATAAATCTGCAAAAATCTCAAGTAAACTTTTTTCACGTTGTCATTATGGGGTGTTGCGTGTAGAATTCTGAGGAAAAAAATGAATTTAATCCATTTTGGAATAAGGCTGTAACATAACGAAATGTGGAAAAAGTGATGCGCTGTGAATACTTTCCAGATGCACACTGTATGTCCTTCGAATTAAAAAAAATAAATAAAAAATGGATAGTTAGAAATGTATTATTTTATAAATCTAATAAATTTGGCAATGTGAATTTGGATGTGAAGTATCATAGAATAATTTTCCCTCATGTTTAATTAACATGAAAATTTCAAAAGTATTTGAAGGTGTTTAACACATTTTGCTTGTAATAATTTATTGAGAAAATAGCAAATGAATCGTTTATGCACAACTCAAAAAGTACTGTTAAGTACCCACAAGAATTTTAAGTGCACATTTGAGTATGATCAAGCAAAACTTTTAAACATGAAATCTTATAATATCAGTTATTGATTGCCATAACTACTATAGATACAAGAACTGATCTCACAAGGACATATCCAGAGCTAAATTTAGAAAATGTGTCAATGAATGCATGTTAAATTCTAGAATGGCATACTCCCATTCAGACTATAGAGATTGGCACGAAATTAATTTCCACAAAAAATAAATAAATAAAAAAGAAATTAATTAAAAGTTGTTCTTAATTAGGTGTAATTGATTAGCACATTATTTGCCTTTAGGGAAACAACCTGAATTTTAAATTTAGTCAATTAAAATGAGGAAAAACAAACAGCAATATATTGCAGAACTGAATTGTAATACTTTATATTTTAAAACATAAAAAAGCACAATATCATCATCATCATCATCATCATCATCATACCATGACTTACAGTAAGTATTGTGTTGGTAGACTGGACAGACTGGTAGCTACAAAGACAGACTGCTATTGATCCTTCAAGGGAAGTTAATAGTTATAGCACAGTTACAGCAGCCCCATCATCATAACTACACAGAATACAAACAAGATGAAATTGATAGACGACATGAAATGTGAAAGGTTGTAGCAGACAGACAAAAAGATTTTTGGTACTACTTCAGCCTAGAAAGCAACTAAATGACACTGGAAAAAAGAAAATTCCAGTCTCAGGGACCAGCTCTCCTAAATCAACTACATGCTCAGTCCTCCTGCGGGAACATTGCAGCCATTTTGAAGGTAAAGCTTAGCCAATTCCCAGTGCTACAGTCCTACAATGACGTTATATCAGTTGATATTACTAAGTCGATATTTCACCGAAACACAGAAAACTCAGTCCAATACATGAAAATTCAGGGTCCAGCATTATTTCCCAAATCTGTTCCTGGGCAGCTCTTCTGTGACTTCTGGTTGCAAACAATTTGATAATTGTAGACTAGATTCTGCCAGCAGCCAAACTCCCCAGTTAATTAAACAGCCAATGTTGGTATTGTCAGAAGTATCCTTTAGTCCAGGGGTGTCAAACTCCAGGCCTGGAGGGCTGCAGTGGCTGCAGGTTTTCATTCTGACCTTTTTCCTAATTATTGACCAGTTTTCACTGCTAATTAACTCCTTTTCCCTTCATTTTAATAGTCCTGTTTTTAAGGATTCAGTCCTCTAAATTGATTTGTTTCTTCATGAAATGGCAGCCAAACAGAAATGAGACGTGAAACGAGCCAACAGATGAGCAGCTAAACTGGGATTTCAAACTCCAACCAATTTCACTTCAACCAATCTAATAATGAGAAGCTGATTCTTGCTGTTAATTAATTAAGCCTGTTATTTAATTTTGTGGCTTGTTGCTGCTCTCATTCTGCCACAGCAGACATTTCCAAAACTGTTGATTTTCTGTTGGGCGGCACGGTGGCGCAGTGGTAGCGCTGCTGCCTCGCAGTTAGGAGACCTGGGTTCGCTTCCCGGGTCCTCCCTGCGTGGAGTTTGCATGTTCTCCCCGTGTCTGCGTGGGTTTCCTCCGGGCGCTCCGGTTTCCTCCCACAGTCCAAAGACATGCAGGTTAGGTGGATTGGCGATTCTAAATTGGCCGTAGTGTGTGCTTGGTGTGTGGGTGTGTTTGTGTGTGTCCTGTGGTGGGTTGGCACCCTGCCTGGGATTGGTTCCTGCCTTGTGCCCTGTGTTGGCTGGGATTGGCTCCAGCAGACCCCCGTGACCCTGTTTGGATTCAGCGGGTTGGATAATGGATGGATGGATGGATGATTTTCTGTTTGTCAAACGTTTTGGTGACCTGAGAGATCAGCCTTCCTGAGACCTTCACTTTTCTTTATTTTCAGATATTGTATGACGGGCACAGGTGAGTTGGTCATGTGGCAGCTTGTTTTGTCTCTCATTATTGTTTGGCTGCTAATTAAAGAAAAAGAGACAACTAAGGGGTCTGAGTCAAGTTAATTAAAACTAAAGCAAAAGAAGTTAAAAACTGGTCACTAATGAAGAAGATGGTTAGAATGAAAACCTGTAGCCTCTGCGGCCCTCCAGGCCTGGAGTTCGACACCTGTGCTTTAGTCCAAGCCAAAAAAAGGGTGGATTAGCATCCGTGAAAGTGTTCATTAACACATATCGCTGTTGTTCTGCAGTGGACTGGTGTTCTGTCCAACACTGGTCAGTCATGCATCCATTACTGCCAGTATAAGCGTTGGCGCCATGCAGTTCTACATAGTGGGGGGAAAAAGCAGAGCTAGGAAATGAAAGGAAAGATTTTTGCTGCTTTTTTGTGCTGTAAATATTTTCAAAGAGGAGCCACTTGATGAAAACACACAGATGTCAATGATGCTAAGTGACAGGCTACTGCTTGCCACAATAGTGCTGGTCTTGTCCTAAAATAGTTTGCACCAGTTACTGTACTATTCTTAATTGTTATTCACTTCCATCTTAATGGATATGAAAAAAGTTTTCACTCTTCTTTACCCAAAGCTATAAAACAGGACACATCGTTGTTAATGTATACATGAGTAAAACATGTCCTCCTTGGTACTTCTAAGTCTACTCTTCAGTCGCTGTGCTGGTGCAGTCCTGTCCTTCATGTTGTTTACAAATCTTAATAGAGACTAAACTGGCAGAAAGGAGGCCATGACGTCACATCTACTGAGCTTAAAGCAGCTGGCAGCACTAAGACCAAGTACAGATATAGCACAGAACAATTTACAAGAGTTGAAGGGAATTGATAAATCTACATGGCCTCTGCTGGGCTGTGGAGTCGATACACAAATTCTTCGACTCTGACTCGTCAATTTCTCCTCTATTTGTAATTAGACTAATTTATTTACTACATTGAATACAACCACATAACCTACAAGATACAAGGGACTTCATCACTGCCTGCATGAATCATGAGGCTCCTTTTTACAATCTAACGTGTTCAGGTGTAAAGGCCGTAACAATGTTGTTGTGGCATACAAACACTGACTAACATTAAACATAAGACTAAACTTACAAAAAAAAAAAAGGAACATTTTTCATCCAAAGAACAAATAACTTTAATCAAAAAAAGAATATGTGAAATTGGTACATTTTTGTCGACTCCAATTTCAAGTAACCTAATAACTGCTTCCAACTCCAACTCCACAGCCCTGCATATCCCAGCTCATTAGTCATTTTTAACATAGAATTACAGTGCTATGTTAAATGGACACACTTCAGTAATCACATCATCATTTCGGAGACTCGTCTCAGGGATATTAATGTTGCTTCAATTTTTTTACAGAAAGAGTCTGATACACAAAATATTTAGTGCCTTCAGAAAGTATTCAGTCCCCTTCACCATTTTTCACATTTGATGAGCTTGCAGCCTTATGCTAAAAATCCGATCAATTCATTTTTGCCCTCATCAAATAACATTCAATAACTCAAAACGAAAACAGGATTTCAGACATTTTTGCTAATTTCTTAAAAATAGAAACCTGAAATATTCCATTGACACAAGTATATCAGACCTTTTACTGAAATACTGGAGTCTTCTTGGATCTGACGCAACAAGCTTCACACACCTAGATTTGGAGATTTTCCACTGTTCTTCTCTTCCGATCCTCTAAAGCTCCATCAGGTTCAATGGAGACTGTTGGTGGACAGCTGTTTTCAGGTCTCTTCAGAGAATGGGTTCAAATGAGTACAAATCCGGACTCTGGCTGCACCAGCCAATGAAATCAAAGCTGCCACTAAGCCACTCCTATGTTGTCTTTGATTTGTCCTGTTGGAAGATGAACCCTTGTCAGAGTCTAAGGTCCAGGCTGCACTGGAGCAGGCTTTCATTAAGACGATCTTTATACTTTTCACCATTCAGCTTTCTCTCAACCCTCATTACTCTCTCAGTCCCAGCTATTGAAACAATAACCCCACAGTATGCTGCTGCCACCAGCAGGTATGACCATTGAGTTCTTGTTTGCCTCTCTTACCAAGGACCTTCTTCCACGATTGCCCATTTTGGCCGGGCAGCAAGTGTTGTTGAGGTTGTTCCATTTATGAATTATGAATTATGCTCATGGGAACCTTCAATGCTGCAAATATTTTTTGCTACCTTCCCCCAGAACTGACCTTCAACAAAATTGTCTCCAAGCTCTGAAGGCATTTCATTTGACCTTATGGTTTGTTTTGACCTGGTGGACCTTCTACAGACAGCTGGGGGGGGGGCCTTTCCTAATCAGTCAAATCAACTGAGCTGACCACAGGTGAACTGCTAACGAGTTGTAGAAACATCTCAACAATGACCAACAGAATGAGATGCAGCTAACCCAAATTTCAAGTGTCATAGCAAAGGGTCAGAACGCTTGTATCAATGGGATATTTTAGTTTTTTTTTTACTTTTGATAACTTTAAAAGAGTTTCTATAATCCCATTTTTGTTTTGTCATTCTAGGATATTGACTGTTGTTTGACGAGGGGAAAAAATAACGTAAATATTTTTAGGACAAGGCTGCAAAACAGAAAAATGTTTAAAAAAAAAATGAAAAAAGTTTCAAAACGTTCTGAATCCACTGTAAATATTAAAATATTTTGTGTGTTTCTTATGTTTTCTGGGTGGAACCCCATGAGGAAGGGCCACCCTCAGCCTACCATACCGTATATATTGTGAGGCTGGGAGTGGATCCTTCAGCAGTTCAATGACTAACATTTGAGGAGAACACACTACTGAGCATATTTTTTTTTGCATAAGTTTTGTGATTATATTTCAGCAAGAGTTTCTTCCTTGGCTGGTGTTCAAATTCCTTTTTTTGGCCATGTTCGATTCTTTTGCTTATGTTAATAAGGTTACTTGGGGTTAATTACTAGAAATATTCTGTGTTTTTTTTATTAGTGTTGCATATTATTTAGTTTCTAAATATCTATGTATTGTCACGCATGCGCGAGTAGGAGGCCGCGGACGGACCTTAAACCACTTCGAAAGACGTTCGCCGGCAGGGAGTGGCGGGGTACTAACCTTTCTCCTTTGTCTTTCAGGAAAAGAGACGCTCCGCCATCATAACCTTCCCGCAGTACGTCCACTTCCGCCCTTCCTCCGCCATCTTTCCTGACGTCAGCAATCCCATCCTCCCTCACGCTTCCTTCCCAGCATTCCTCCACTTCCGGCTCCTCCCCTATAAAATGGCCGCCGACGCCTCTGAAGGGCGTCGCGCATATGAACAATTTATGTTTATATATTTTGACCTGTTTGTGAAAATTGTTTACAGTATACGGGGCCGGAAACCCCAAACCTTTACGCTGTGTCTTTCTCTTTTTTACAGTATCTTCTATGTGCCATATGCTTTGTGGGTTGTCTCCCAGAGGCAGGGCCACCAGTCCATCACCTTCAAGAAACTGTGTAAGGCAGTTCACTGAATACTCTCATGGTGTTGGTGAGTTCTAATATCTATTGCTTCTCTTGCAATTTATTATTCTGGACTTTGACAATCTGCTCTGTTTTTTTGACTCTCTTTTGGATTTTTGTATCAGGACCATGCTTTCCTATGGGATGGACTATTTCAGACGACTCCTGCTTTTTTGTTAAGAACAGCTTATCTTCAATAAATGTTTTATTTATGAATATCATGCGTTTGCCCTTTCATTACTAGCCAAGGTCTGAAACCCCGCAAACCTCC
>JANRMT010062797.1:4836543-4857638 GCA_026402145.1 Polypterus bichir lapradei | reverse complement strand
GTAGGTTTGGATTTTTTTTCTCCCTAAATAATAAAAACCATCATTTAAAAACTGCATTTTGTGTTTACTTGTGTTATATTTGACTAATGGTTAAATGTGTTTGATGATCAGAAACACTTTGTGTGACAAACATGCAAAAGAATAAGAAATCAGGAAGGGGGCAAATAGTTTTTCACACCACTGTATATAAAGCACAAGCTGATTAAGTGACTTGTTTAAGTCCCCAAGGTGAGTTGCAAGTGGCGATTGAAATAGTAAGCTTGCAGTATAAAATCTAGTGTATTTCTGGCCAAACTACAATGCCTACAAAGATCAGAATAGATAGACAACAGTGTAAGTAAAGCCCCCAGTTGCTACTTGATCCAGTTCTGTTCATGTTCACTTTCCCCCCTGAACCTGGCATTTCTCATGAGTCTTTTCTGAGTTCCTTTCCTGAGGTCTCTGAAGTGGAGCTCAATTGTGTTTTTTTTTTCCCCCTCTTTCTTCTGAATGAATTCTCCTGCCAGTCCCCAATTTGTTTTGAATTAGCCTGTCCAACCATTTCGCACTGTCGTTAACACAATGTCTTGATGTCTGGCAAAGTGCGTAAATTCTTTAAGCTTACTGCTGTAAAAGCAGCTTTGGACAAAACTAAATCTTGATTCTACATGCTGTATGAGTATATGGCTAATTATAGGCTAATTTTCAGTCCTCCTCCATCTAAGCTGCTTGAGAAGACTGTTGCAGTTGCTGGTGTTTATGACTTTTAAGAAGATATATAAAAGTCTTGCAGCCTACTTCCAAGCATTCCATGGTACCAAACCCACAATATTTAGGATTCTTAGTGATACACACATGATTGCAGTTTCTGGGTCTTCTAGTATTTTTAGCTGAATGACACTCGCAGTGCTGCTGATCATGGCATTTTATTCCAAACTATTCAAGACATTGCATTTCCTGGTATTGCTTAGCTGTATTTTAGTTGTTATCCCACTGGGCAAAAGGTATATGTTGCCCTAGGGAAACAAACATCAAGCCTCAGCCTTGCATTCTCTGGATTTCCTTGGGGGTCAGTAATCATGCTGATCTTATTTTTGATGTATTTGCTACCCATGGGCAAATTCCTACGTCAGCATAACAGATCATTTTGGTGTTAGGCTGATGACATACAGATTCCTCTGTAAGTTTGGACTTAGAATAAGTAAGTAATAACTAGCAAATTGTGCTTGCGAAAATTTTGCAAGAATTAAAGCATTAATGAAATGATGATGAGCGATTGAAGAACATCATACGTTACAGTAAGAAAGATGACTATTTTAATAAGTAGTGACTTGTGAGAGGACCCAGTATTACAAGAGTCTCATGATTAGTATGGGATGTTATTATAGTCACAACAGCATGAATATTTACAATACTAAGTGTCACATAAACAGGCTAACCGAACATATTGGATAAGAAAGGAAATGCAGGGCACATGGAAGTCAGTATGTGTGAAGTGTGGCCATCGGGTCATGTAGCATACCGACGTCTAGAACTGTCAGAAAACACAATTTGTTGCATAAACGTTATTGTCAGCGAAAATATTCCCCCGTGTGTAACCCGCAAGTACCTGTATGTTTTAACCCAGGTTTCGATGCAACTCTTGAAAATGTAGTGCACAACTGGCCGTGGGTAAAAACAGAGTCTGGCAAATAAACTCTGACGTTATAAAATGTTTGTCATTGCGACTCTGTGATAGTTGTACAATATGCTAAACGAATGGCGAAATTGCATACATTGTATTATAAAGGAAATATCATGTTCTGAGTTTTCAGTGTTAGGGAATCCCTGTAGTTTTTCTGTTGTAATGTTTCTTGTTGTCTGGCAGTTTGCTGCTGCTCTTCAGAAAAGTTGTGTGTGTATAATTCGTTTTTCATTCACTGTCTACGTACAAGACTTGCTGCTGCTGATCTTCGGATAATACAACATTAGATGATAGACAGATGTAAGAAACCAACAGCACAGCAAGTCCTCTCATAGACATCAACACAAGTAGCCGAACCAAGGATAAAAATGGCCTTTGAGTCTAGTGGTATGAACACTAGTGTATGCTTTGTCACAATGAGAGGAAAGTGACTGCACAGGATGGCTGACATAATTATTAATACTGCTCATTATTATACAGTATTAAGAAGCACATGATATATGTCATGAAAATAAGAAGACTTTGTACCGGTAAAATTATGAACCAAATTCACCACCTTTTTCTAATGCCTGGCAGTCCTAGATTGAGCAGGTGCTGCACCAGGGTGTTATAATGCAAGTAAGTATCAACTCACAATTTGCTCTACTGTAGCTCAATAGCCCTGAATTAGAAAGCAAACAAAACGGATTTTAGAATTTTTTGCGAATTTAGTAAAAATAAAAAACATTGCTCTGACACTTAAAATCTGGCTGAGGTGTATTCCATTATAGTGATCACCACTGAGATGTTTCTAAACCTTGTCTGAAGTCCACCTATGGTAAATTCAATTGATCGAGCGTGATTAGGAAAGGCAAAATACCTGTAACGTCCCTCAGATGACAACGTGTAAAGCCATGAGGGTGAAGGAGCTGCCTGCAGAGCTTACTGATGGGATTGTGTTGAGGCACAGATCTGAGGAGGGCTACAACCAGCGGCATTCAAGATTCCCAAGAGCACAGAGGCCATTTTAATTCTCAAATTGGATGAAATTTTGAACAACCAAAATTCTTGCTTGAGCTGGTCACCCTGACAAACTGGGCAAGTAGGGGAGAAAGGCCTTGGAAAGAGAGGTGATAAGGAACCTGATGGTCACTCAGGCTGAGCTTCAGAGAACCTTTATGGAGATGACAGAAGAACTTCAAAATGGACAACCACTACTATAACACACTATCTGAGCTTTAAGGTGGATTAGCCAGACAGAAAGCTCTCTTCAGTAAAAGACACATGGAAGCCCATTTGGAGTTAGCAAAAAGGCATCTAAAGGACTCTCAGACTGTGAGAAATGACATAAAATAAATATAAATAAATGACATAAAATATTGTGTTTAAAAGAACTAAGACTACACCAGTACAAATCAGGCATAAAATAAAAAGGCAGAGCTTAATAAAAGAGGTATGAAAATCAAGCATAACCAATGAAACAAATGACATTTCAAAACCCAGCATTCATGTAGTCTAAAAACTGTTGAAGTGTTTATCTCTAGCCAGTAATGAAAAGGAGCCAAATATACCTCTAAACACATGACAATACACCTGAACAAGAATTTGCATATATTTAAGAGAGAACAGTAAATGAATGTTATGCACTACATAGTTTCTAAACATAAAGTGCAGAAACAAATTCCAAAAATGTCCACTTAAATAAAAAGATTTGTTTGTACAAAAAAAAAAAAAAATGTTTGAAGACAATGAAGCGCCAAAGAGCACAAAAGGCACAGCAGGGAATTCCTGAAAACGCAAAAGCAATCCAAGGCAAACGAGTCCCAATCAAAAATTTTGAATACAGAAACAGGCAATTAGGTTAAAAATCCAGTAATTCACGAATAATAAAGTACAAAATACACCATCACCACTATCACAAGCAACGTGAACTGCAAGGGACTGTGGGTTTTCCTCAACCTTTTATTGGACTGAGGGCAGTCGGTTTTAGTGATAGACCAGGTAGCCACATCTCTTGGTGGATCACCCACAACACTCATCGAACAGAACAGAAGATACACCCATACATAAAAAACTAAGCAATCCATATGGTTATTACAAAAACAAACAAAATAGACACAAATCAGATATCTGAACCCCAGCCAGGGAAAACCTTGGCTGAAACACAACAATGAAAAGGAATAACAAGGTATTATTTACTTAAAATGTCAAAGACTTTAAAAGACACTATGTTAACAAGGCTAAATTTACTGCCGCCTTCCAATGCTGTATTTTCCTTAAAGGATGCTATCTTCACAGCCTGCCCTCCCATTCCTTCTGTGCAGCCTCTTTCAGAACATTCAGGCAATACCAGCAGGTAGGAGCGTTTCATCACCAAGGCACTTCCTGAACTGGGTGTATACAGACGGCAGACAAGCAATAAAACCAAGACACTACAAGTGACTGAGATTTACATACTGCAGGTTTGATTAAAGATCACCCGAGAGCACTTAATCAGTCAGGAGTGCCCTAAAATACGGAAATGTTTGAAACAGATCACCACAGCTCAGCTACTTCACAATGTTGTTAAGTGTAATAACACACCTTTTGAGGATAATGTTATACATGTGCTGCCAGAGCCTACGCTGCCATAATCATGGACTATTTTATCTGCTACTAGTGCTCACTCACAGTATTTGTCAACCGCAGCTGTTTTTGTGGCATCTCAACTCATGCATTTTTTAACTGTGGCATTAATTTGAGGATGCTGCTTAAGAAAGGAAACTTTATATTTTTCAAAGAATGCTATTAATGTGCTGTTGATTTTCTACACCCACTGCACTAAAATCGAAGTGCTGATGTAGTCTGTCCATTAAGAGCCACTTAAGACTAAATCTATCACAGATCCCATAAAACTTCCAGACTGTCCAACCAGCAAGTGCACTCATGACATTAACGGTGAGCAGAACAACAACAAAGCTGTCAGTGCAAGGGGCAGTTATGTTTTTCTTTAAAAGATATATGAGCTACTTAGAATGATTCTTATGAATTATGACCATTCACCCTTTGTATATGTTTCTATATAAACAAAGTGTGCAGTACACCAAAATCACATTTTTTAAGTAACATCCTCAAGAGGTTTCATAGAGTCAATGTTGAGCTGAAAAAATGGAAGCTTGAGGTCCTGTTGGTATACTTAGTAAAGGATCACAGCACTTGTGAGACAGTGGGCATATAATGTATTGGAGACCAAATGGTAGGCTCAGGAAACTCTACAAAATAATTAAAGTGAAGTACTGTCTTAAGCATTGAGATAACACTGGCCTCACTTTGCATATCCAGGCTTTCTCTGACCACCGAAGGGCTTACAGGGATGCATGGCAGAATAATAGAAAGTGGTGATGATAACCTGAAGGTTTTGTTCTATGTAGTTAATAAACTCCTTCAACTTGCATCTGGAGCAATTACCTCCTCTACTGAAGTCTGTGAAAAAAAACTCATCTTTTTCAGTAATAAAATTAAAATACTAAATAATTGAACTAACATAAATCCATCATATGCGTATATCTTTCCTTGTCTTTCCACTCCATCCAGCTCCTTTTCTAAAATCTCACCAGCCATATCTGCATTTGTTAATGACCTACTTTGTAAGATGAGGCCGACTACTTGTGTACTGGTCCCCATCCCCACCACACTTCTTAAATCCTGCCATCATGCCATAATCCCTTCTGTCACAACAATAATAGACACATCCCTTGACACTGGCTTTGTGTCAGTCACTTTCAAAGTCACTTCCTTAACGCCAATGTTAAAAAAGTCGGGTCTTGATGCTGACAATATTAACAATTTTTGGCCTATTTCTCACTTAACTTTTCTGTCAAAAGTTCTTGAGTGTGTTGCAGCCTCCCAATTCACCAATTACTTAGCTTCTAATAAATTGATGAAACCATTTCAGCCTGGTTTCACTGCTTCAGGTAACTAATGATTTACTTATGCAGCTGATTCTGGACAAACCAGCACATTAATTTTGTATGATCTTAGTGCAGCATTTGTCACCGTTAGACATGACATTCTACTGTCCACAATGGAGAGCATTCTAGGTATCTCTGGCACTGCCCTCCAGTGGTTTAAGTCCTAGTTAGTCTTGGCAACAGCAGATCCAGCACAGTCACAGAAAAAACTCCTCAGGGTTCTGTCCTGGACCCTCTGCTATTCTGTACCTATATGGTTCCACTTGGCCACATTATTCATAGGTTTGGACTGGGTTATCATTTTTACGCAGATGATACTCAACTCTATTTCAACGTTAAAAGCTCACAACTTGCTTCAGTGAAATTAAAACCTGGATGGAGCAGAACTCTTTAAAATTAAACTGCAACTAAACTGAACTCCTGCAAATTGGCACTAAAGCGCAACTTAAGAAAACAAGCTCCTTTTCAGTCACTCTTCACGGTGATCTCACTAGACTTTCAATGCAAGGAATCTTGGTGTCAACTTTTGATTCCTCCCTTTCTTATTCCACCCACATAAGCCACATTAAGAAACTTTCCTAGTTTCACCTCCACAAAATATCCCGTGTTTGCTCATTCCTCTCCTGCTTGTATCACATCCCACATAGATTATTGTAACTCCCGAATATTAAATCACAGCTCCAGCCGATTCAAAACTCTGCTGCAAGATTCCTTACACGAACTAGCAACAGCGAGCACACAACACCCATCCTGTTTCCGCTTCACTGACTTCCTGTGTCTTACAGAATTAAATATAAAAATCTTTTTTATATTGTATTCTATTATTAAACTATAAAATTTTAAATGGCCTTGCACCAAACTAAATCAGTGACCTTCTCCATCGCTATGCTCCTGTTCACCCACTAATGTCCTCCGATTCTGGCAACCTTGTTCTGCCCCACACTAACCTGCACTCTGTGGGTGACAGGGCCTTCAGCTGTAGAACACCCAGACTTTGGCATGACCTCCCTAAATAAATTAGATCAGCCGACTCCATTCAATTCTTTAAAAAACAACTTCAAACTCATCTGTTCAAGAAAGCTTTTAACTTAACTCTAACATTCTGCCTGTTCTTTCAGTTTACCTCTCTATCCAGATGCTTAGAAAAATCTCTGTGTGTTTTATATCACAAATGATGTTGTATGTTCAGGCTTTTCTTTTAGTATTTGATTTAATATTTTCTGCGTTGGGCTGGCACCCTTACCGGGGTTTGTTTCCTGCCTTGCGCCCTGTGTTGGTTGGGCTTGGCTCCAGCAGACCCCCCGTGACCCTGTACTTAGGATATAGAGGGTTGAATAATGGAGGGATGGATGGATTTAATATTTTACCCTGGTTTATTGTCTTTTATTCTACGTAATGCTTTGTATCTCCTGAATTTATCTGTTGTGTGTTCTATGCAGAAATATTTGTACCCAATCTTAAATTTACCATGCTGTTTTAAATAAGTGCCTTGAACATTTGAAAGGTTCTATACACATAAAATATATTATTATTATTTAAAATTTAGGGCTCTCCCATTAGGCCATTTATCTATTCAAATTCAAATAACTACAGAAAATACTGAGGGCTGACAGTTTTACTTTTTTGACCATTTTGTTGTTTTTTTTTTTTTTTTTTTTTAATTTTCAATGAAACTGTGCAGATTTTTATTTCAAACAGTAGAAATCACTTCACTACCAAATAAACCCATAGCATATGGAGAAGTGTTAAGTTACTTTTCTGCATTTAAACGGTTTTCTTTTCTTAAAATGGTGGAAATTTGTATCTAAACAAACATTTCACAGCAGATGGTAGCCACATGTTGAAGGTGAGGCTGACAACAAAGAAGCAGAGGACATCGACTGAGCAAAAGCATCAGGGTGTTTATGTTTTAAATATGTCTAAAAATTGCGTATGTCTGAGAATTTAACACCTATCATCTGGAAGTAATGCCAGTAAACAGACTCTTAGGTTTCTGGTTTTCATTTATAATTCAGTGAAAAATGAAGTCCCAGCTGCAGAAGTTACATTTGGGTCTGAAACAGTATTCAGGTTCAAAACCGCTCTTATTTTTGTATTCTAACCTAAGATTACAGTTTTGTTTACTGGAACTCTGACTAAGGGCAGAATCTGTCCAATCACTGTTTGGACAAAAAGCATCCAATGAAGTCGATTTTTAGAGCTTTAGCAAGATTGCAGAGTATTATGTTGGTTAAACATGTATTATTTATACACCTGCTTGTTCTTGATATTAACATTTTAACTGCTGATGCTTGACTGAATTTTACCAATGCATAGTGGTCTGATTTATTGTTAAAATTTTGCTGCACTAAAAAAAATAAATAAAGAAGGCACTTCAGAATTTAAATGAGTAAGGTATTACTGCATTAATCCTGTTAACTGTCTACTGGCGTAGGCCTAAATACATTTCTTGAAAAGTTGATCCCAAAGGGGGGCAGCACGGTGGTGCAGTGGTAGCGCTGCTGCCTCGCAGTTAGGAGACCCGCAGGTTCGCTTCCTGGGTCCTCCCTGCGTGGAGTTTGCATGTTCTCCCCATGTCTGCGTGGGTTTCCTCCGGGCGCTCCGGTTTCCTCCCACAGTCCAAAGACATGCAGGTTAGGTGGATTGGCAATTCTAAATTGGCCCTGGTTTGTGTGTGTCCTGCGGTGGGTTGGCACCCTGCACGGGATTGGCTCCTGTGTTGGCTGGGATTGGCTCCAGCAGACCCCCGTGACCCTGTGTTTGGATTCAGCGGGTTGGATAATGGATGGATGGATGATTCCAAAGGACCAACAAACTTCCACCATTAAAAAAGGTCAAAATAACAACTCTAATTATTTTTAAAATAATTTACAAATAGGCCTGAGAAAATACATTTATCCCATACTATAATGTCTATGGTTATTCAGGCTTCACGATACAACCATAGAGGATGATATAAAATTTTCACAAAACAAATGCACTTAAAGTTTTGAATTATTATGAGACATTCACATATCAAAAATTATGCACAAATACAAATGAACATAAGCTTTTGTAAGCTTTTTCTTTTGAATCAAACATTAAACAGTTGCAACACAGTAATACAAGATATGTCAATTAGTTACAAATCCACCATACAAGCGACAATAAAGACCATGTAAACCTATAATAAAGTTATGCAACTGCAAAACCATTAAAATTTAAATTTCTCTTAATATCAAAACTCCAATAATAGACACCATTTTATTTTCTGCTTTAAGGCCATTATCTGTGGTTCCTGACTAAATCTATGAAGAACTAATAATGTCATATGTCCTTTTAAGAAAAACATGAATATCGACACTCTGCATGAAGCCGAGACTTCTCGGCAAGAGCTGAACACACTCACTCACTGGGTACAGACACAGCAAGAGTAGATGTCTCATTTGACTGGAAAAGATAGCACTGGAAATGTGGCCGATTTCTCTCTCTGCCTTGCAGGATCCACTGCTGAATAACTCCTTACTGACGCTGAAACGGAGGTAGATTTCAGCATCAGTGAACAATGTATCGATGTTTGGAGCACTCGATGTTGCTGCTCGCTGGGGCAGCCGAGTGTACCATGACACCTGTTCCAATCAGGTAAGTTTGTGCTTTGCCAGAACCCCATTTGAAAACAAGCATTTGGATGCACTGGTGCATCTACGAAACAATGCTGCACTCACTAAATGTGTGAGTGTGTGCGTATGTGAAATACGTAACCTGGGGTGCCAGCCCACTTTCATTAATAGTGGTCTCCACGTTTTATGCAGACAACCTTCACCTTCATGTTATCAAACAGACAGTGAATATCCGTTTTGTTTTTCAATCAGATTTTTAAATCCTCCGAGTTTCAACGAAAGACGTTTTCATTTGCAAAATGTGGTGATGTCACACTACTCATTACAAGGCCATATTTCATATTGCCACTATTTTGTATTGCGAAATTCAATATACCGAAATACTGCCTAACACTTATTTTAAAATTAATATATAAAAAAAAAGAAAAACCCCAAAAATGAAACACAAATTCTAAGTTTTCAAACAAGCAATACTTCCTTAATAAATGCTATTCGAACTACACAGAAATGATGAAAAAGACCTCTAAACAATGAGCAAAACCAAAATCTTCAAAATGAAAGAATATATCTCCTAATTACGGAAAAATAAACTACAGCCATATAGGTGGATCAACTCTGTGAATAAAGCCAAAGGCAAAAAGAACGGAGCTCAACGCTCCAGCAAACAGACTGAGGCACAATAAAACTTTAAATAAGGCCTCAGGTGACTGCCCACCTACAGAATTACGTGGCCTGATGCCCAAGCTCTACAGTAAGAAACACAAACCTCTAGATCTATTAACAACAATCTCATGTTTGTGTATTTGTTCTTTATATACAGCTGTGTTTCTAAAGTCATGTTCTTGAAATTTAGCAGACAGGTCCAGTGCCATGTGTGGTGTGACGGTTAACGCACTTGCCTTTCAACCAAGAAATCCACACTTGATTCTTATCCATTGCATTTAACATTTTCTTTAATCAAGCATCTATCTTATGGAGGAATATTTTGATGTCCAGTAAGACAACTCACAAATCAAAACACGGTACTTTGTATAGCCTATCCTCTCAGCTTTGACAGGTGAAAATCCATTTCATGTTACGTACATCAATCTTCAGGTATCAATGGCTACATTTACAGCAGACACTTCAGATGCTGATGCCTGATGATTAATTCACAGGTTCTTAAATTAGTCGCTTTGCACAGTAATTCTGGGCAACATTTTGTTGTACTCATATCCCCAACAGATACCCACAGTCACAACTCAGAGCATGCACTTCACCCAGGGGTCATCAACAAGTACTGGCTAGAGAGCCTAACTTCACAGCTTTGATGGTGAATGACAGTTTCCATACAAAGGTGTACTTAATGTTGCATATGGAGGAATAATGCAAACAAATGGAAATAAACAAATTGTGATAAAATGACAATAAAGAAAGAATAAAAACATGAAATGTGTGCATCCCTTACACGTGTCACGAAATATGCTTTTTGTTGTTTCTCTCTTTATGCATTATTTATTTCTGTGACATAGACAAATCATGAAATAAGCCTGGAAATTAAAACTGTCACTTTTGCTTATCAAAGTTGAGAATGTGGGTTCTTGGCGAATCATGTGTTGAGTGGACGCTTGCGCTTTGCTTGACTTGGGAATCTTGTGGCTTTTCCGCATGCTCAAAGTTGAGACTGTGCAAGAACAAGTTGTCCAAAATTACTGCGCAAAGCAGCTTCGTTAAAATTCCAAATTCATAATTATTAGCTTGAGTTTGAAGCGTCTGCTCTAAATGAGGCACTTGATGGCTGAAGGTTTATGTTGACTGTACCGATTCTTCACCAATCAAAAAACAGGACTTGCTAGATCCCGCCTTCCCAACTTTGAACAAGTGAAAGTGACAGTTTTCATTTCAGGGCTTATTACATGTTACGTCCATGTCACTAGAAAAAATAAATAACGAAGCAACAAAATATTTTGTGACATGCAATTATTTCTTGTCACAATTCACAGTACCTTTATTTTTGCCAGACCACACATGCGCACTTGTGCCATAGATGAGCTTCATTTTAGAAAAACTTCGGTCAGCAGAGGCAACAGTTACAGGGAGCGTCACTGCTATGCGCAGAGCAATCCAGAGATTTGGGTACATGCACGGGCCTCATCGTGGGCTTTTTTTTTTCTTTCGTTTCTCGGCGCCGGACTGTTGATGTCTCTTTCCAGGAGCAGGCATATTGTTCAATTATTATCATTTTTGGCCAAATAGGCAGCCGTAACAGAGGTGAGGGCGCGCGCGTCATCACGTGTGCTTAGCCCACTCTGCGTTCACCGTAAAATGCAATATATACGTTTATATTTTTGTTTATTTGTATATGTATATTACTAATATTAATTTATTATTATAATATGTAAAAACGATTTTTTTGAGCAGCTGGGATTGTGCCCCCCTGGGAGTTGGTGCCCTACGCAGACTGCGTACTCTGCGTATAGGGAGCGGCGGTACTGGCAGCATGTAATGCCAGTAATCTGTACACTTCCCAGTTCTCATGTTGAATCACTGTATGGCTACTTTGAAAACTCCAGGCTACGTTGTTACTTCAATGTCCCCTTACGTCCAGGAAGACGCGAAAGAATCCAAACTTCCGCTTGCATTGCAATAAAACACACCTTTAGACTTTAACTTTGGTCATTTCCAAAATAAAAAAAAAACTATTTGAGAGACCTGACAGTTTATTAGCCATTAGTTTTTTTTTTTTTAGACAGTAACAGACCAGCTTAACCGCTGTTTTTAAACTCTGGT
This sequence comes from Polypterus bichir lapradei, assembly GCA_026402145.1. NCBI lineage: Eukaryota > Metazoa > Chordata > Cladistia > Polypteriformes > Polypteridae > Polypterus > Polypterus bichir. Next base: position 4,845,678 of record JANRMT010062797.1, on the reverse strand, counting down.
TTCGTATGGATAACGAGCGCGGGCAGTCACTCACACTTTCGCCCGCCACGGAAGTCGCTGGTCCAAGCGCAAGCGCATTAGGGCTGCGTTTCGTTTTGACGTCATTACGGACAACCAGACTTGCCCCGCACACCATTCCGCGCGGATTTGTCGGTGTTATTTGCTCCTGTGTAAAGCTGTGGGGGGTCCCCACCCGTTCTTCGCGACTCGAGTGTTACTGAAGGCCGTCCCGGATCTGTTCACCTCCACTGAAGTTGGTCGGGAGCCCAAAGAGATGGCAGCTCTCGCGCATCACGTATGCGGAGAGTGAAGTCTCCATAGAATATGCGGGAAGTAAGTTAACCTAATGATTTTGCCCTTTTGCTGTTTTAAACACCTTTCAAAGTTATAATGAGGAAAGGTGGAGTGAGGCTTATCACAGTGCGTTGTTAAAGTCAGATTGTGCCTGCGGATTTCTGCCGTTGCCTGTGATCTATCATTCATGGCCTTCATTTAAAATTGTTTAAAATATTTAAAAACTGCAGGACTCCTTTAAAAGTGAGGTTCTGCATGACCTCTCGCGGCCTCGGGAATTCAAGGGAGTAGAATGAGTGGCAGTTTCAACTGCTTTATAAATAATTGCAGGTTCCTTCAGAAAAAGTAAGCCGGTGATTATTTATGAGGCCATTACTCGGATTAAATGACAGAATAAACATGAAAACCTAAAGGCTATTGCTTAATAAAGGCTTTGTGTTTGTCTTTTTGGCAGCCCTTGAGCAGGTGGCCGAGCGCTTGATTCGTCTAAAGAGACGCAGAGGTGTAGCACCGCTGTTAGGACTGGCCTGCCTGGCTTTGTTCGTCTTCCACAACATTCATCTCTGTGCCTTCATAAATCCCTGGAAAGAACAAGCGGCGTCAAATTAAATCAAATGCTGCCATCACTTGGTTAGAAAAGCTGACTATCCCAATACAAGCAGACACTGCTGATTCACTTTTGTGGCATCCCTTGTCTGGAGCTGCTCACTTAATTAAAAATAAGAAAACATCAGTCCAATAGCTGAAATGTTTTTTTTTTTAGCTGCCCTTTTCAGCATGGAATGAACTTGGGCATTTTTTTTTTTTCACTTTTGCAGGTAAGGTTTTCATCAGTTCATCCCCTCTCCATTTGTCCATAGGCTGCTGTCCATCATAGTATACAGATAATTTTGACAGTCTTTATGACCGTACTGACAGTGGCCTCTGCAGTACAGCTCAGCAATACAAAGGCCTGTATTTGTAACTGGCCATGTGCCGGTTGTAATGCAGGACTGGCAAGGTGGTTTAAAGGATTAAATGGGCACAAATCAGTGATGATTTGTACTTTATTAGGTAGTACCATGGTTGTCCTGGGGTGTCTTTCAGCTGGATTTAAAGTAAGGAGACCCCAGAGTAGTGATACAGGACCCCAGCCACTGGTTGGCTGGGTGCCCTCGAAGTAAATAACCTGTGTTAACTTATCAACAGAACTTTATTTGTCCCCAGGGGAAAATTTGGCTTTTTACATTAGCTCAATAAATAAATAATCTCTGTATATATAAACAGATAAAACCACATCTGTGCCCAGGCATACTGTAGTCCTGGTGGATTGGTGTCTCTGCAGCTAAGGATCTGTGTTGGCATTTGGAACATTGCCAGTTCAAATCCCATTACTGCCAGAAGCCCTTGAGCAAGGCCCTTAACCTGAAGATTGCTCTGGGGTGCTACACAATGGCTGACCCTGCACTCTAACCCCTAAACGTCATGCAAAAAAACAGTTTCCTCTTTGGGATTAACAACGTATATCGGGTAAACATCGAAATTTAAAACATTCACGAGAGAGTGAGAATGTCAAATAAACACATATGTAAATGTATTAACTCTTTGAGGGCTGAATATGTTTGCAAACAATTCTGTTTTCTGAAAAGCACACAAAGCAATGGTTTCACACATAAACTAACATAAAACATCTGTTGCGGTGTATTGTGGCTACTGTCGGCACCTGTTCGGCATCTCTTCGGCAGCAGCGGCTGTATGGGGGCAGCTTGATGGCCAGCCGGAATCCGTGGCTGCCTGGCTGTCTTTGCACAGTGGTGGCAGTCATAGCGCGACACAATCTGGTTTGTATCTCTTGTCATTGTAAGTGGCGGACCTCCAAGGCGAATGTTGCTACATGAACACATTCAGCGCCACAGTCAGGTGGGGAGCGATCAACTGAGGCTGTTACCTTACTTTCATTTTCGACAAGTCAGAGTCCATTCCGGCGATAATGTAAAAAACATCACACACTGAGTGTTTTCCTTGCGCGTTCGCTTTGGTCTCTTGCCAGATGTCAACGCCATTAGAGGTTGTTTGCTCTTCGCTACTCACGCATGCGCAGGAAATCGAGGTCAAATCAACGAAGCTAACTTTCCTTCTAGCACAGAGAGTCGAACTAAAACGTAACGGCGAGTTTTGTCACAGTGTACAGCTGATTACCGTCCACTACCCCTGAATTTCAACAAAAGTCAACATCCTCCCCGAAAGAGTTAATATACAAGGGGGGCACCCCTGGCACCTTCTGTGGCCAGGATATTAGTAAAATCTGTAAATGTACAAAAGAAAAATTTATTTATTGGAGTCAAAATCATGAAATTCTATAAATATGTAAAAGAAAAATGATTATTTAATGGAGTAAAAATCATGAAATGAGGATAAAATATTTAATCTCTTACCGATTGGAGGTCCATATTTTAGCTTATAATTTAAAAATGGAATAAGAATCTGAAAATCTAACAACATCACATTGAAGTTCGATAAATTCTGAAAAGAATGATACCAAACATATATATGTTGGTTTTAAAATACGCCTGATTTAAAGCGTGACAAAAAACGTGATGTAAAAACATCACGAAATCGTTGCACTTTTAGGCTTTTATATGTAGAGAGTAGATGTGTTTTGTGTTTGTGTGTGTGAATATATGTCTGTATAATATGTATGTGTGTGTGTGTGTATTTTTTAATAGTTGGGACAATAATTGAATAAATTAGTCTTTTCCACCCTTTTTGTCTTCTCTGTGTCCAGAGGTGATACTCATCATCACCATTTTGATCATGGAATACCTTGTAAAGTTAGAAAAGGATCATTTGATGGATGTCGCCACTGTCAAACATCAAACCTTTGCTGTATTGTATCAAAATTGTCAGCAACAGTTTGCCGTGTACTACATTAAACAATGCCCACAGATGAGCAGGATGATCAAACAAAGCTTTTTGCTGGCTCTACTTCATGGGTGTCAGCTATCATCACCCTTTTTCACTGAAAACAGATATTATGTGATGTTATAAATAAATACATTTAAAATCAAGATTTATATACTTTGGAAATAATGTTCTTTTAACATTTGCCTCAAATTATGATGTCTCTTTTACTTTTCATGAAGTCTGTTTGGCTGATATTTCGATTTTGACAGACTGTCTTGGCGTCAGGTTTTGACATTTATGTGAGCGTTCAGTTTGGATTCATTAATTTGGCACCAAACTATCTTTAACCTCTTTAGAGTGCTACCATTGGTGAGGCTGTTGTTGTCAAGGCCTGGCACAATTGTAGGTTTATAAGGTCCTAATTGACATATATAGAGAGTCTAGTCTGTATGAAAAGATTAACAGTCTTCTTCTTTCGGCTGCTACCGTTAGGGGTTGCCACAGCGGCTCATCTTCTTCCATATCTTTCTGTCCTCTGCATCTTGTTCTGTTACACTCATCGCCTAAATGTCCTCTCTCACCACATCCATAAATCTTCACTTAGGCCTTCCTCTTTTCCTCTTCCCTTGTAGCTCTATCCTTAGCATCCTTCTCCAAAAATACCCAGCATCTCTCCTCTGGACATGTCCAAACCAACGCAATCTTGCTTCTCTGACTTTGTCTCCCAACTGTCCAACTTGAGCTGACCCTCTAATGTCCTCATTTCTAATCCTGTCCATCCTCGTCACACCCAATGCAAATCTTAACATCTTTAACTCTGCCACCTCCAGCTCTGTCTCCTGCTTTCTGGTCAGTGCCACTGTCTCCAGTCCATATAACATAGCTGGTCTCACTACTGTCCTGTAGACCTTCCCTGTCACTCTTGTTGATATCCATCTGTCACAAATCACTCCTGACACTCTTCTCCACCCTGCCTGCACTCTCTTTTTCACTTCTCTTCCACAATCCCCATTACTCTGTACTGTTGATTCCAAGTATTTAAAGTCGTCCACCTTCGCCAACTCTACTCCCTGCATCCTCACAATTCCACTGACCTCCCTCTCATTTACACACATGTATTCGGTCTTATTCCTACTGACCTTCATTCCTCTCCTCTCTAGAGCAGATCTCCACCTCTCCAGGGTCTCCTCAACCTGCTCCCTACTCTCAGTACAGATCACAATGTCATCAGCAAACATCACAGTCCATGGGGACTCCTGTCTAATCTCGTCTGTCAACCTGTCCATCATCATTGCAAATAAGAAAGGGCTCAGAGCCGATCCCTGATGTAATCCCACCTCTGTCGCTCCTACCACAGACCTCACCACTGTCACAATTCCCTCGTACATATCCTGTACAACTCTTGCATACTTCTCTACCACTCCCGACTTCCTCATACAGTACCACAGCTCCTCTTGAGGCACCCTGTCATATGCTTTCTCCAGGTCCACAAAGACGCTGGCCTTCTCTAAATTACTCCATCAACACCCTCAGAGCAAACATCGCATCTGTGGTGCTCTTTCTTGGCATGACACCACACTGCTGCTCACTAATCATCACCTCACTTCTTAAATGAGCTTCCACTACTTTTTCCCATAACTTCATGCTGTGACTCATTAATTTTATTCCCCTGTAGTTACTACAGTCCTGCACATCCTCCTTATTCTTAAATACCGGCACCAGTCCACTTCGTCTCCACTCCTCAGGCATCCTCTCACTTTCCAAGATTCCATTAAACAATCTGGTTAAAAACTCCACTGCCATCTCTCCTAGACACCTCCATGCTTCCATAGGTATGTCATCTGGACCAACTGTCTTTCCATTTTTCATCGTCTTCATCGCTATCCTTACTTCCTCCTTGCTAATCTGTTGCACTTCCTGATTCACTATCTCCACATCATCCAACCTCTTCTCTCTCATTCTCTTCACTCATAAGCCTCTCACAGTACTCTTTCCATCTGCTCAACACACTCTCCTCGCTTGTTAGTACGTTTCCATCTTTATCCTTTATCACCCTAACCTGCCAGACATCTTTCCCAGCTCGGTCCCTCTGTCTAGCCAATCAGTACAGGTCCTTTTCTCCCTTTTTAGTGTCCAACCTCTTATACAACTCCTCATACACCTTTTCTTTAGCCTTCTTTCTCTTCACCTTGCACTTTATCTTCACCTTGCACTTTATCTCCTTGTACTCTTTGTCTACTTTCTGCATCTCTCTCTCTCTCTCTTTCTGTATACTCTCCTATATTTGCTTATTCTACCACTAGGTTTCCTTTTTCTCCTTCCTCTTTCCAGATGTCACGCCAAGCACCCTTCTTGCTGTCACCCTTACTACACCTGCTGTAGTTTCTCAGCTGTCTGGTAACTCTTCACTGCCACCCAGTGCCTGTCTCACATCCTCCCTAAACTCAACCTTGCAGTCTTCCTTTTTCAACTTCCACCATTTGATCCTTGGCTCTGCCCTCATGCTCTTCCTCTTCTTGATCTCCAATGTCAAACTACAGACCACCATCCCATGCTACTTAACTACACTTTCCCATGCCACCACTTTGCTGTCTTCAATCTCCTTCAGATCAAATCTTCTGCATAGGATGTAGTCTACCTGTGTGCATCTTCCTCCACTCTTGTACGTAACCCTATGTTCCTCCCTCTTCTTAAAATATGTATTCACCACAGCCATGTCTATCCTTTTGGCAAAATCCACTATCATCTGACCTTCTTCATTCCTGTCCTTGACACCATACCTACCCATCACCTCCTCGTCTCCACTGTTCCCTTCACCAACATGCCCATTGAAATTCACTCCAATCACCACTTTCTGTCCCTTGGGTACACTGTTCATCACTTCATCCAACTCACTCCAAAAATCTTCTTTCTCATCCATTGCACACCCAACTTGTGGTGCATATGCACTAACAACATTCACCATCACACCTCCAATTTCCAGCTTCATAATCATTACTCTGCCTGACACTCTTTTCACCTCCAGAATACTCTTGACATACTGTTCCTTCAGAATAACCCCTACTCCATTTCTTGTCCCATCCACACCATGATAGAACAATTTGAATCCACCTCCGATCCACCTGGCCTTACTCCCCTTCCATTTAGTCTCTTGCATGCACAATATATCAACCTTCCTTCTCTCCCTCATATCTGCTACCTCTCTCCCCTTACCAGTCATACTGCCAACATTCAAAGTTTCTACCCGCAGTTCCACACTCTGGACACGTCTCCCCCATCTTCTTCGGTCAACAGTAGCCCAATTTCCGCCAGCACCCTGTTAATTAACAGTACTGGTGGCAGTCGTTGTTAACCCGGGGCTCGACTGATCCGGTATGGAAGTTTGTATTGTTGTCCACATATTGATTTGGCAAAATTTTACACCAGATGCCCATCCTGACGTAACTCTCTTCATTTATTTGGGCTTAAAAGCCAAAGTGGACGCTCTAACACCAGTATGATGCAATAAAATAAACTGTGAACTTCATAAATATGGCACACAACAGAAAAGACAGAAAGAAGCCATCCACTAACTGAGTGAGGCTGCATACATGAGGGGTTACATTAACCTTCTTGGCGTTAACCCAGAGTGTCTCTTGGGTTAAGCTGTTATGCTTACAAGTACATTGTTAAGCCTAAAGAACACTTGGGACGGTATTCTGCTGCCATCTAGTGGATAAAGTAGCATCTTTCTGCCAAAAAGTCATGACTACAGTCCACTCCGTTTAAGTGCACGGCCTCCGGATGAGATTGCTGTGTGCACTTAATAGGAGTGCAACATGTCAGTCCTGAAAGTTGACCATTCAGTTACCCCACCTATTAGCCTAGTCAAATGCAATAAAACAATTCATTAAAGTAGACCACGGTGAAGAATACATGTGTAATACATTCATACATACACATTAACTGTTCAGATATACATGTACTGTACCTGTACATCTTCAGCCTTCCCTATTCTTTTTTTATTTTCTGTCCTGATTGCCATTGTTCTGCCAATCTTGCAATATCGATTCCTTATTCTTGTAAATCCGAGAAACTTGTTGTCAAGTGTATTTAAGACATCGACACTTTAAGCCAGAGACGATTTTTGCACATGGGATGCCATAGTCAAAAGTCACGACAACTAACTTATCACAGCTGAGTTGTAAGGCTAATCTGTAATGTCATTCGTTGCTAACAGACTTTTGTTTAATGTTTTGGCAGTTCTGAGACGACATTTACATTGTGATGGACGGCCGGCAGCAAAGCGGTGCCCCAGATTCCCGCAGGGCACCATGTGATATGGAGTTCGTCTTCACAGCCCTGCTGGGTACCGTGGGTGCCGCCAGGATACGCTGCAGGGAGACAGGGATTTTTGCTTCCCCTATAGCCCGGAAATACTCCCAAGTCACGGGGACGGAAGCCCTGAAGTACTTCCGGGCTGAAGAAAATTCAAGCCCTCCATTTGATCGGAAGTGCTGGCAAGGCACGTGGGATGAAGAATGGAAGCACTTCCAGGTCACGGACTATATAAAGGACTGTTGAAAACCCAGCAAGGGAGCTGGAGTTGAGAGGTGGAAGACAGAGTTTGCTGGGAGGTGTGGAGGAGAGAATTATTATTGTGGACATTTATTGTATTTATTAATATTACTGGCGTGTATATAGTGGTTGGGGTGCTTAGAGGCACAAAGGAAAGAATAAAAAAAAAACCTTTCTGTGTTTTTACTTGGTGTCCTGGACGTTTATCTGTCAGCTTAGAGGAGCGACAGCACCCTCTAATGTCACAACATGTACATAAGAACACGCTGCTAAACTGACTACAGTTTACACTTAGTAAGTGCACTGTAAACTGTTAGGCCTCAGTACAGTAGCGGGATTTGACATCAATTCCTGTACGATCCGCCTTCAGCCAGTCACAAGAGCCAGGCTACTTACATCGTGGCACACTGATTATGTCATTTGAGCGTGTCAGTCAATATTGTTGGTTGAGTAGTGGATGTTATGCAGTTAGCCAGAGTGAATTTGGCTGGAGAGAATAGCAGTGGGATCTATAATTTACATGCGCTTACATGGATTGTGTGCTTATCCAAAGTCATTGCCTGTTTACTTGACTTTATACAAATAGGGACCGTGCAAGTCATGTGCAGCTAAGCAGAGCGTGCACTTAACGGACATGCACTTAAGTGGAGTCGACTGTAGTTCAATGCCACACTGTGGAAACTCCTCAGTATTTATGAGTGTGGAGGAATCTTAAACCAAAACACACAATGGCATGTAATCATGGAAATGTAAAGCTAGTGTTAGAACAAACTGAAACCGAAGCATTTGTTAAGTCAAGCAGTTGTGATGACAATGTGAATTGGTCATCAGATTGACACAGATTATGAATCTGACTCATTTATACTAATAAAAGGCAAAGCCCTCACTCACTCACTGACTGACTGACTGACTGACTCATCACTAATTCTCCAACTTCCCGTGTAGGTAGAAGGCTGAAATTTGGCAGGCTCATTCCTTACAGCTTCCTTACAAAAGTTGGGCAGGTTTCATTTAGAAATTCTACGCGTGATGGTCATAACTGGAAGCTGTTTTTCTCCATTTACTGTAATGGAGATGAGCTTGAAACCCGTGGGGGCGGAGTTTGACATCATCACGCCTCTCACGTAATCACGCAGTACGTAGAAAACCAGGAAGAGCCCCAAAAAGCGCTGAAGAAAACATGCATTATATAATTGAGAAGGCAGCGAAACAATAAGAAGCGAGCGAGTGACATATACAACCATATTCATGAGTTCTGCTACTTCGGAAACAAAGCACAGTGTAAACCAACACTTTAAATTAAGTTCATAGACAGGCTGCCGCTGCCGTTTGTAATTTAGTGCCTGCCCATATAAGGCCGTCCGTCAGCGGCAATCCAATAGCAAACTGCCACGGGTAAAT
>JANRMT010062797.1:4821766-4835460 GCA_026402145.1 Polypterus bichir lapradei | reverse complement strand
TATATATATATATATATGACAGCAACACTCATCACTCACAACAGTGACAAAACAATTACATTGACAATCATGTTACGTTATTTTCAAAATGTTTCCTTTTCTTTTTCATTGCTTCTTTAACACACTACTTCTCCGCTGCGAAGCGCGGGTATTTTGCTATACAGTATATAATTATAATTAAAGTGTGCAAGGAATCACTTCGAGTGTCCCAATTGTGACATCAGGCTGTGCATTGGTGACTGTTTCAAAATCTATGAGTACAGCAGTGGACACTAGACATACCTCTCCTACTGGCTTTATGTTGACGTTTGGTATTTACAAGTTTCTGTTACACTAAATGTTTTTTCTCATTGAAATTAATTCAACATGTTTTTGTCTCATTTTTCCGGAGGCTTGACCCATGTTCTTGATCTTTGTCCTGTGCACACCCTTTGTATATGTTTAAACTTCACTCAAAATCAGTCCTTCACCACAGACAATCTCTCTATAGTTGTGTTTTCCTGTAGATTTCCCGTTGAATAGCAGTTTGCTTATTCATGATTTACCGGTGTTTCAAAACAAGTCCCCAGACTGATGTTGACTTCATTGTGTTTACTTTTTGGAAGTCACTTTGGATAAAAGCATCTGCTAAGTGAATAAATGTAAAAGTAGGTGTCGGCAATCATTTCTTACTTCTCATACAAGACACTCGGCAGTGTCCTGCAAATTAGTGATGCTTAGAAGCAAAAAAGGGGTTTTGTCTATTTGCAGACCGCCACATGGAACCTCTTAGGTCTGCAACCTGTGCTGTCAGAGTCCACTATAAAGCAGCAAATTACCAAATGATGCTGTGGGACTTTGTCTTCTGCTCTTTTAATTAGCCCTAACAGCTATTCTTCACTTTGTTCATAATTTGCTTTAATTACCAGTCTCGAGGATTCATTAGCACCAGTATGCTAAAAAAAAAAGTAAATTCCCGATATCCCACTTAAAACATCGCTCCACATCCAAAAGAGTTTTCGGTGTTGTGGTCACTATTCTCATACTTGTATTATGAAATTAAAGTTTTTCATGCTCACCTATCAAATCGCAAGAGCCATTTAAATGATTAACTTTCAACCCAAAACCAGCTTATTCAGGAGCAGCAGAATAGTTCAAGCATATGTAATCATGTATTGTTGAATCATCTCTCCTTTTTTGCAAATCTTTTTGAACTTTAAAAGCCTAAGCCCCTGGAAAGCCTGCCAGTTGAGTTTTGGGGTTAGGCTGCCTGGGGTTAGCCTCAGACTTGTATCACAGTTGGTCTAGAGGTTTTTGTGTGACTTTTTGAAGGCCTGTTTTCCTTTTTTTCTGCATCATTGTGGCAGCAAATCATAACAGCACAGGAATCTTAACCAATAAATGAGGTGGAATGCAATCCAATTTGTTAACAACATTGTAATGCAATGCATATGCACTTGGTGCTTTTCATTTGGTATAGTTCTACTGTATTGTGCCATAAGTTAAAACAAACTACTGATTGCTTTTCACTAGGGTAGGGCTTCTCTGCCGGACTGCATCTCCCAGCATGCCCTTCTGGCTTCCCACTGGGCACTGATGACCAGGGCTGCTGCCATCTAGCATGCTGGGGGAGAAAAAAGCCCCCAGCGACAATTTCCCTTTTTTAGTGGGCTGTTTATCCATCCTTTCCGATCGTTATCTCTGATCCTTTTCTCCTCCCCAGCCAGGATGCCTGTCCTCCAGTTAGGAGCCTCGCGTCCGGATAAGGAACTACCCCCTCTTCTGGCCGGGTTGCCCGTCCATCCCCTGTGGCATCTACACATTTAATAAGAACACGGTGACACAGTCAGGTAAATTTCACACAAATAGAAACACATGGAATAAGTGACCAAGTAGTGTGGTAGACTTGATGGTAAACTCAACTTAATGTGATTTTGGGCAATTTGGGTGAGCTTTGAATGGCCTGTTTTCAACTAAATCTTTCTAGTGCTCTAATTTTGCCACAAATTATCTTCTGTAGTGAAGGAGCTTCCTGTTAGTGGACTACTTTCATTTTCTGAAGTTACTTTTTAATGATACTGTAGCAAAAAACTTCGGACATGAGCGTCCGTGGGCTTTGCGCCCTAGGAACCAAATTACCTGAACTATTCTATAACATTTCAGTGATTATTTACCACTGTGATGCTGATCTTTCTGATCATAAAATAGGTCTTTATGATTGCAATTGACGAGAAAGATTCATAACTAATTGCAGAATTATGGTATTTGAGGGTTCCTCTAGAGCAGGGGGTTGCCAAGTCCGGTCCTGATGGGCTGAAGTGGCTGCAGATTTTCATTCTAACCCTTTTTTTAATGAGTGCCCTGTTTGTGCTGCTAATTAACTTCTCGTGAATTCATTTCAATTGAATTGCTTTCTTAAGATTTGTTCCCCCGAATTTCTTTATCGTTCGTCTGAATTGCTTCATTTCTTTCCTTAAATGGCCCCCCAAACAGAAATGAAACATGAAGAGAGTGAGCCAACAGAAGACCAACTAAGTCAGGGCCTCAAACTCCAACCAATTTCACTCCAACCAGCTGCTTAATGAGGCGTCGAGTTGTCTTGTTACGTTTTAGCTCTAGATCGTCCTCAAGAAACTGTGACACACATTCATCATCGAGATATCAATGTTTTCGATATCAGAGGACCCTAAAACATCGAAATCCGTTGAAAGCCTGAAATTGAAATTTTTGACAAATTGGTTCCTCCCCCATCAGTGATAGGTTATGATGAGGGAGGGCACAAAGCAAGAATACATGGTGTCTGGCATGTTGTGAGCCTACAATTGGATGAGTCTATATACCCCTGCCAAAACTGCAGATTTTGTGTAATAAAAAAATGAACCCAAGGTAAATCCTGACACAAAGAAGGTGAAGACAAATCACAAACTGTTTAGTGAAAAGAGTAAAAACGAATCATATAAAAGCCTGGTGTCATTAGTGTGCACTCCCTTTAGTAGTCAGGATGTGTCTGCGTTCAGAATCTCATCTCAGATAGTCGTTAGTACACACCTGACATCAATTCAAGTGGCTCTGATTGAGCTCCGATCAAGTCTGGCTGCTTCTGTGCGATCATTCTGATATCCTCTTGGTGGTGACTCCAAAGTCATGGTCTGCAAAGAGCTTTTAAAAAATTAATGGGATCTCATCTTTGAAAAGTATCAGTCAGGACAGGGGTACCAAAAAGTGTCCAAAGCATTAAACATCCCATGGAGCACAACAAAGACAAGTCGTCAACAAGTGGAGAAGATCTGGCTCAGCAGTGACTCTACTAAGATCAGGATGACCGTCCAAGATTGATGACAAGACAAGGAGAAAACTGGTCAGGGAGGCCACCAAGAGGCCTACTGCAACATTACAGGAGCTGCAGGATTTCCTGGGAAGTGCTGGTTGTTTCTCACACATGACAACAATCAGTCGTGTTCTCCATATGTCTGGGTTGTGGCGTAGGGTACCGAGATGAAAGCCTTTTCTCACAAAGAAAACCATCCAAGCCCAGATAAACGTTGCAAAAAGGTACATCCACTCTCCCACAACTACGTGGAAAAATGTATTATGGTCTGATGAGACCAAGCTGGAGCTATTAGGAAATAATTGTGAAAGGTATGTTTGGTGCAAAAATAACACAGCATATCATCAATAGAACACCATGACACCCGCCCCCCCCAAATATAAAAGCCAAATACCACTGACTCATTCATCACGAAATCTCCTGAACTGTGAGGAATAGGGACTTGAATTTTGGAATGTAGGTTACCCTTGGCCCTTAGGTGCTCGCTAAGAAACGGTTTTAAAAATTTTGCGGTCCAAGCATGAAATTTTTTATAGTTTTTTTAGACCCATTTGTATGTCTGTTCGCTTTTCACGAGAGAACTACTTTGCGGATTTAGATCGGGTTTTTTTTCTAGAATTTGCTTTAACATTTGATTTTGCGACTTTCTCATTGCGCCAAGTATCATAGTTCGCTTGTGGTACAGATTAGCGCGAATCCGAGAGGGACTCATCGGGCTGTGGGGAAGGGGACAGGGCCCTCCTCACTCTGCATCTGCCTTGGGGTGTAACTTTAACTTCGCTTAGTTAGCGAATGAGAGAACTACTTAACGGATTTAGGTCTTTTTTTTTTCTATAATTTACTTGAACATTCCAGTTGATTTTGCGACTTCTCGCATTGCGCTAAGAATCAGAGTTCGCTTGCAGGAGCCATATATTTGCGCTAATCCGAGAGAGAGGCTGTGGGCCGAGGAGAGCTTGTACCTTATCTTTAAATACAATCGCTTTCTCTAATGGAGCGGCTCAGCTGTGGGATAGATGGGGGCCCAGTGCCCGCCCCTCGGTTTGGCAAGCAAAGCGAGCAGTGGGCAGAGCCTCCTAGTATTCCTTTAAGCAAATACAAAAGCTTTAACACACAAGAGACATTTTTCAATAGCCAAGTACCATAAGCTATTTTACTATGGAAAAGGGAATAAGATGTCTTTGTAAAAATAAGCTTTTTAAACATTACAACAAAAGTTCTCTTCCTTCCCTTAAACTATGTAAAACTTCTTCTTCTTCTTTTGGCTGCTCCCATTAGGGGTTGCCGCAGTGGATCATCATCTTCCATATCCTTCTCTCTGTTATTAATTGCACTGTAAGGTACAGTGAGATTGAGTTGAATTGAATGTTGTTTGTTATTAACATTAAACGGATTTGTTACAGCTCTTTGTACTGATGAAGATACCACATAAAAATACAAAGCATGCTTCACTCCACTCAAGTAAGCCTTTATCTTTTCTTTTCTTTTCTTTTTTTATTTCAAGAGATGTTGCAAAGCAACTTGCCTGCTTCACAGATAAGGACACAGTATATCCAAGTTTATTGACCTGTTTGTCGTCATGTGTTAATATTAAACAGGTAAAATTAAATGAATTTTTTTTGTTTTTATCAGAGCTCTTGGATGGACTGTATTATTCAATTTGCATATATTTAAATAAACACATCTCTTCCATTAAAAGATAAAACTTTTGTGGATACATAACACATTGGTAAAAGAGCTGTGGAAAAATGCCAGTTGTTATTTTTTTTCTTTTCTCGAAATGAGGCTGTTGAAAATTACCAGTGGCCTCGTGCTAACCTCTCCCCATTGCTCGTTTTTTTTACAATGCCTCTTCAGAAACAATAGTGACAGTAAAGCAGCCTCATGTTGCACATTAGCACCTCCTATCAAAAATCAGCGTGTGGTCAATATCGACAAATGACCGCTGAAAGCCAGGCAGCTCTAGAGAAGTCACAATGAAGGCCTGGGAATTCAGATTGCTCTTTGATTATGTAAAAACTGTCATTCATGATAGCCATGTAGGGACTTTCCTGTGTTCTTTGTCTGGCGTCTCTGTAGGCCAATATCCGTGCTGCTGATACAGACGTGAGCAACACTGGAGCACCACAACGTACAGTCCTGTCTCCCTTTACTTCACGCTGTGAACATATGACTATAAATATAACAGCAGTTCAGGTCACTTTCAGAGATTCTGCACTTATGGTGGTGTATTGATAAAGGGGGTGACACAGAGCAGAGGAGTCAGGGGGAGAACTTTGAGCATTGTCTGCATCTTGACATCAGCAAAACCAAGGAGCTGCTTGTTGAGTTTGACTGTACCAAAGAGCCTCTCTGTTTGAGAGTGGATGAAGGGGGGGCGTGCACTTCGATGAAAGGCTGAACTGGTCGCAGAACATAAGAACTATAGAAGAAAGGGAAGAGCAGACTCTTTGTCCTAAGGATAACTGCATTCCTTTAATGTGGGTACTGACATCCTTCACATGTTCTACAACTCTGTGATGGCCAGAGTGGTGTGCTGGGCTGGTAACATCACTTCAGGAGAGGCCCACCAAATCAGCAAGCTAAATAACAGGGCAGGTTTAGTTATGGGATGCACTGTGGACTCCCTGGAGGAAGTAGAGGAGGAGAGAATGAAGACAAAACTGAGTGCCATTATTAACAATGCTGCACATCCTCTCTCTTACACACTCACACTGGGGACTTTCAACCAACAAATTGCTCAACAGAAGTGTGTCAGGAAATGTTATGGGGGTTCCTTTATACCAACAACAGTATGCTCGTGTAGCGCCTCACTGGGACTGACAAGTCAGAAGTTTTCTTTCTTTTTAAGTTTACTTCCTTTTTTAGTCTATCTATCTATCTATCATAGAGCGCCTTTCATATCAATCTATATCAATTATATAGTGCCTTTCATATCCATCTATCTATATCTATCATAGAGTGCTTTTCATATCTGTCTATTATACAGTGCCTTTCATATCTGTCTGTCTGTATGTCTATCAATGCCCTTTGAGGAGCACATACAGTTAGGTCAATAAATATTTGGACAGAGACAACTTTTTTCTCATTTTGGTTCTGTACATTACCACAATGAATTTTAAATGAAACAATTAAGATGCAGTTGAAGTGCAGACTTTCAGCTTTAATTCAGTGGGGTGAACGAAAAGATTGCATACAAATGTGAGGCAACTAAAGCATTTTTTGAACACAATCCCTTCATTTCAGGGGCTCAAAAGTAATTGGACAATTGGCTCAAAGGCTGTTTCATGAGCAGGTGTGTTCAAGTCTGTCGTTATGTCTTATCAGTTAAGCAGATAAAAGGCCTGGAGTTGATTTGAGGTGTGGTGCTTGCATGTGGAAGATTTTGCTGTGAACAGACAACATGCGGTCAAAGGAGCACTCCATGCAGGTGAAAGAAGCCATCCTTAATCTGCAAAAACAGAAAAAACCCATCTGAGAAATTGCTACAATATTACGAGTGGCAAAATCTACAGTTTGGTACATCCTGAGAAAGAAAGCAAGCAAGCACTGGTGAACTCAGCAACGCAAAAAGACCTGGACGTCCACGGAAGACAACAGTGGTGGATGATCGCAGAATCATTTCCATGGTGAAGAGAAACCCCTTCACAACAGCCAAGCAAGTGAACAACACTCTCCAGGGGGTCGGCGTTTCGATATCCAAGTCTACCATAAAGAGAAGACTGCATGAAAGTAAATACAGAGGGTGCACTGCAAGGTGCAAGCCACTCATAAGCCTCAAGAATAGAAAGGCTAGATTGGACTTTGCTAAAGAACATCTAAAAAAGCCAGCACAGTTTTGTAAAAACATTCTTTGGACAGATGAAACCAAGATCAACCTCTACCAGAATGATGGCAAGAAAAAAGTATGGAGAAGGCGTGGAACAGCACATTATCCAAAGCATAGCACATCATCTGTAAAACATGGTGGAGTCAGGCAGTGTGATGGCTTGGGCGTGCATGGCTGCCAGTGGCACTGGGACACTAGTGTTTATTGATGATGTGACACAGGACAGAAGCAGCCGAATGAATTCTGAGGTGTTCAGAGACATACTGTCTGCTCAAATCCAGCTAAATGACGTCAAATTGATTGGGCGGCGTTTCATGATACAGATGGACAATGACCCAAAACATACAGCCAAAGCAACCCAGGAGTTTATGAAAGCAAAGAAGTGGAAAATTCTTGAATGGCCAAGTCAGTCACCTGATCGTAACCCAATTGAGCAGGCATTTCACTTGTTGAAGACTAAACTTCGGGCAGAAAGGCCCACAAACAAACAGCAACTGAAAGTAAAGCCGCTGCAGTAAAGGCCTGGCAGAGCATTAAAAAGGAGGAAACCCAGCATCTGGTGATGTCCAGGAGTTCAAGACTTCAGGCTGGCATTGCCAGCAAAGGGTTTTCAACAAAGTATTAGAAATGAACTTTTATTTCCAGTTATTTAATTTGTCCAATTACTTCTGAGCCCCTGAAATAAAGGGATTGTGTTAAACAAAATGCTTTAGTTGCCTCACATTTTTATGCAATCTTTTTGTTCAACCCACTGAGTTAAATTTGAAAGTCTGCACTTCAACTGCATCTGAGTTATTTCATTTAAAATTCATTGTGGTAATGTACAGAACCAAAATTAGAAAAAAAGTTGTCTCTGTCCAAATATTTATGGACCTAACTGTATCTCCAGATGACATAGCTGTTCTTGAATCTAGTGGTGTGAATGCCAATGGGCCAGTATGGAGGACAGAGAAGAGTGACTGTGCAAGATGGCTGAGCTCTTTAATTGTCCTGTTAGCCTTCTATGGGTAGCAGGTGGACCTCATCTCTGTTTCCAGTATCATTGTTATTGGTAATCAGGTCTTTGATGGTGGTGTCATCAGCAAATTTAATGATGGCATTAGAGCTGTGTCTGGCCGTATATGCATAGGTGAACAAAGAGTAGAGGGGTAGGAATAAGATAGCCTGGTCTGTTGAGCTCAACACGCTGCCACCACAAGTCATGACTACGTTAGGGTTACTCCCCTGGCTGGGGTTCAAATGCAGGCTTTATGTCTCTTCTGTCGATTTTTAATTCTTTGATTTATGTTGATTATCTTTATGTTACTTTTGTTGATTATGTGTGTTATTCTTTAATTTTGTTTATGTATGTAAGCTGCCTGTGTTTTATGTTCCATGTGTCTTGTGGGTGTGGTTCCCCCATAAGGTGGTCAAACAAATCACTCGCATGAATCTTTAGATTCCCTGCTTATCTGAGTGCTGATAACTCCGGAAGTAACTATTTAACAATATTTTGTAGGTTTTGAGTACACAACTGGATTGCGATAATGAATGCGTGGATTATGTGACCTGAGTAACGTGAGATTTCTTTTTTCTTTTTTTCCTTTGTACAGCACTGGTCACTGTTGCCTTCTCTTATTTCATAAACTTCTTACTTCATTTTGCATGAAAACATGAAATTCATTTTTTTTTTCTCAGCCACCACTACAAAGGTCATGGGATCAGTAACATATAAAATATATATTGTGAAGTGATTCAAACAATACAGAAAAAAAAGGTTTGGGGGCAGCCACTCATATATTTGAAGTAGGCTGCCAAAAGCGAAGGGTTGTTCAAAAAACAAAGGTTTTAACAGACTATAGTCCAAAACAGAACTGGCAGGCAGACAAAACATGGCGGTTTTAAAGCCGGGCAGGGGAAATGACATTGTCTGGGTAGGAACCGGAAGTGACGTCGACCAGGCAGGAACTGGAAATGGTGGTGTTGGGCCTGGAACTGGAAGTGATGTCATCATGCCCAGGCGGAATTTCCTGTGTTCAGTCTGAAGAGGAAAAAGAGAAAGGATCAGTTCACTCAGCCATCCCCTGGTCCGGCATGGAATTATCCTTTTTTGAGCCCTTTAGCTGCCTCCCATGCACATGTGTGTGATTAATATATATTTATATATACACCTTTTTTTTTTGGTTGGAGTATTCTTTTAAACTGATATTATAACAACACATGCAGAAACTTACAAACATACTTTTCAAAGTAACACGAGTCTACATATGCTGCAACACTCTTAACCTTCAGATAACAGTGAATCAAAGCCCTTATCCTACTGTGAAGCACCCCATGATGCAAACGCTTAAGGAATTTCTCTTTCATTTAAAATGTCCTTTTCAGTGTAAACTGTCTTCCTCGCCCTATGACATACTACCCTGCTGTCCATGCTCTGGTTCAGACCCCCTAACACGCCTCAGGACCCTGACAGTATCTCAGCTGGGGTAATATATTCCATCATTTTCCACTGCTGCTTTGCAATAAGAGATAGAGAGCACATGGTGAACAGAGACTTTTGACATGCTTGACTGCTACATGTGCCATTAGTAAAATAAAAGTGGCAGCAAGACCATCTACAGTAGTCAGAGAGCAGCACACAGAAAATCGGACGGCTGCCAGGAGGGAGAAAATCTAAAGAGTATTTCTTTTTATCAAGCCTTAGTCAATGCATTTGATGAAGACATCATCATCTCTTTTGCACTTTGGTTACCAGAAAACCCAGTTTTAGATGAGTTGCTGATTAAAGGCTCACTCCACCCATTAGGGCCCATTCACACTTGAGTGTTGTAAATCTCCAGTGTTTGTTTGGCATTTTTCCAGCATTTTAATGGTGTGTTGCAAGCATTTTCTGGCCGTTTTGCAAAGAAGTGTTCTGTAGGGTCTACTCCCGCACCTAAATAATAACACACACATACATAGATATACTCTCAGACCCTAACCACAACAGTGCCCTATGAATGATACAGACACAGTTGGTTAACTTCTAGCACTTTAAACCATGCAAGTGCTGTAAGAATAACAGCGTGTCGCTCTTTTAGCACTTCAAGAGACTTACTTATCGGCACGAACAACATGCAATGTTTATATATATATATATATATATATATATATATATATATATATATATATATATGTATATTAAACATACAAAGGTTCGACGTCTTTGGTCATACGCCATTTATCAACCAAAGATGCCTTACTTTACATACTGTTCCCTACTATCGGGTAGAATTCTGACCCTCAGCCTTAATAAACCTCGCAGCACAGAGAGTATGGCAAACCTCTGGCTGCAGCAGGTGCTCATAAAAAAACTACTTCAATCACTCTACATATAAAGGACAAAGTATAGAAAGATGAAAACAAGTTAATATTTATTAAAGAACAGTAATAAGTAATAGAAAATAAGATTGATAGTAAATTCTGGATAAATAGTCTTAAAAAAGCTGAAAGGAATTAGAGATGTCAGGGATGAATGTCCCAGGGCGGCGTTGATTTAGCAATAGATATTCACGAAGTGCTGTTAACTGACGATTGGATAAAAACTGGTCACACATGTCTTTGTTTTCTTTTCTTAAATTGCTGTTCCGTTGTCGCTGTTTCTCTTCTGACGTTGCTTTCAAACAGGGCATATTTATTATGAAATTTCATGCTGGGGGGTTCACAACACATGATTGCTGCATGCACCTGATTGGCTGGCTGTCAATATGATGGATGAATTTTGTTCAAATTCTTTAATCTATCTTTTCCCAAATAATAAAGTTTTTGATGTTGCCTTGTACCTACTGGCATGTCTTCCTTTCCCAGGCTGTAAACTAATTTAGCAATTTGTTTGAAAAGCTGTTTTAAAGGTGAGCTATAAAGAAAGACGATATGCTTTTTATGTTACAAAGCCTGTACAAGTGTCCTGCATCTGAATTCATCTTGTTGGAACTGAGCAAAATATAATGAAAATATAGAGAAACATTTGCAGATTTTATACACCTTAACAACGTTATTTCTCGTCACCATTACGAGGTGTTCTAGTGTTGTGCCGTGATTGTTGTGTCTCTAGAATATCTTCTATGACCTTCATGTTTTTAATCCTGGCAATCACCGTACCAAAAAGGTGATGTCATCAGCACGGTAAGCGCAGATTTTGTATTCACGCTGTTCTGCAGCAAAGAGGACAGTTCTGGACTCTATATGAAGAACTCTGTAACATTCCAAGATTACACGTGGATGTTGATAAGCACATTGCGGGCAAGGGAGGTATGACACAAGATCTAAAATGTTGGGGTCCCAACCAGGTTGCCCCATTTAATAATGGTGCCAGCAACAAGAAGAATACCGCTAAGTGGTGCAAAAAAAAAAAACCAAACACTAGGCTGCAGTGCTTCTCTTGAGTGGTCAGGTCTGAGTTACATCACTGACCTGCGCTGAGTCTACGGACAAATGAGGTGCTGCCTCCAGGAGCACCAGTATTTTGTAACGGCCGACCCACTCGCCTGGAACAGCAGCTACAACACCAAGACCCATGGCCTGGCAAAACTGAGGAACCGTTAGACCAGACAAGCCGAACCTCTTCCAAATACCTTCCCCCAATTGATGGTTAAATAGTGAAGAAGCAAACAGTATATAAAATAATAATGTGTATATATATATAGATAGTAAAAAAGAAATGAACAACAAAACAATATATATCTCGCTCCCCCCAAAGCCCCCAACACAACAGACAACCCCAAAAGTGAATGACTGTACGCAATAATTAAAAGTGCCTCAATAAACATACAGCACAAACCCTCTTTTGTCCCTACACTGAACACAAAATAAGTATGATGCACAGAAAGCACGAAACACACATAAAAGTCCAAAAGATTAAACAGAGGATGATTAATGAACGTGAACCTTGTCTGGCTGGAAAATGTCCTACGGTAATTATAACATGAATGAAATTGTTGGTTTGCTCCTTTCCCAAACGACAAAAAACAGTCTCACCATAATGTTTTTGGTGTATCGGTAATCCAGAACCCCAGCGTTTTGTGTAGCAATGGTGAAGTCGTTAAATGTCCGGCATTGAAAACAGCAAGCGGGAAAAGGTGTAAGATGATCCGTATCGACTTTCTCTCGTTGGTCTTTCTTCTTTTGTGTAGTGTCGGTGTAGTAATTGACTCTCCCTCTCTTTTCTTTCGTCCTTTTGTTTTAGTAGAAATGACCTGGATGAAATTGATGTGTTGACAAGGAAAAATACCACAAGAGGTCACGTTTCTACAGCGTTATCCTTCCCCCTTTGTTTCCAGGAGAAAACATTTAAACAGACACATACAGAGTGTGTAAACGTGACGACACTATAAAAGATGCGAATCAGCACAAAACACATTTAAGACGCACCCATTCATGTAGCACCGCTGCAAGGTGACCCTGTGATGCGCATGTGTGACGAAATACAATATGCACGGTGATGTATGATATTTGAAGGAAGCTTATTGCTAATTCAAAAATTGTTATTGCATTATTTCACAAAGATATTGCCATCTGCAAGTTGTGAAGTGTGGTCATCTAGTGCCAGCTAGTGAGGTAGACGTTTAGCATGTTTATATCATGCAATCAAGTGTCAAGAGTTTAAGTTTTGTTTATTATATGCTGTCTCTCTGAAGTGGTGACATCACTGGAACTTCCTTCAGGTGGTTTCAGTCCTAACCTCTAGGACCGATTCTACCGTGTGTCCCGGTGAGGAGATATGTCAAGTGGGTACCAAGCAAGTACTGTGGTGCCGTAAGGATCGGTGCTGGGTCCTCTCTCCTTCTCTCTATACACATCTTTACTAGGCCCTGTCATCCTTGTAATAATGTGGTGATGTAGCTTGCGCTCCATGGGTGTACGTGCTTGTGCTGCCCCGGGATGCTTGGTGGGGTGATTGGGTATAAGGTGTTTAGTCTGAGTGTTGTCTTTCTCTGGTTTATTGGGTTTTTTTCTTGCTGGTTCATTGGATTTGCATTTGGAATTTGTGTTCTGAGATTTGGTTGCTTGGATTGCCATTGAGGCAGATCACTGTTTGCTTTTTTGAGTAGTTTATTCCCATCTAAATTGTCAATAAACTCTCAATTCTTAAAGATTACAGTTGTTATTGTCACAGTTTCCCTGCCTTTTGTGGCTTTTTTGATATCTCTTGGGACTCTCTGGCTATTTTTGATCCTTTAATTTCGCTCTCCATTTTTTGGGGGCACACTTAGGCTAAAGCCTGTAGGTGGTATCTGGGGACTTGGCTTTGGGAAGGCCAGTAAATTTCCTAGCCTGTTTTGTGAGTTTTATGAATGCCTCACACCTGTTTGCCATGTTTGGAGCTGCTAGTCACATTACGCTCATGACGAACGAGCATTTGAATTGTAGACCCGTCTCCCGTCATTCTGTTTATATTCACCTCAACTGGAGCACCCAAGTGCTCTAGTCCATGAAACTGCATGAGTGAACTGGCCTTCTGGTCCATGAAACTGCATGAGTGAGCTGGCCTTCCGGTCCATGAAACTGCATGAGTGAACTGGCCTTCTGGTCCATGAAACT
>JANRMT010062797.1:4735920-4815298 GCA_026402145.1 Polypterus bichir lapradei | reverse complement strand
GTGACTCATTCATCTCAACATCGGTTTATTACCCGCAGCGGTTTTGACTACGTTCAGTTACATTTGTCTTACAAATTCAGGAAATTGATCTTGAGGCAAAAATGAAGATGATCAACAAGTATGAGGGAGGAATGAAAGTGAATGTGATCTCATGTAACCTTAATTTCTCCCTCCCATCGTAACCAGAGTTCACTGCACACGCTGTACTGCTGCACTCGGCCTTTGAATCAGGGTAACCTCAGAAGCTTCGTGCGAATCGCCATTAAGGGGTAATGTAACCCCACTGAACTCCTTTATATGTTAACGTGTATCATTAACAGTCTGAAATGTTAAAACAGAACACATACGAGTGCTGAAACTCGGCCGGTACAACAACTCCTCTCACACTTCACAATGAACACCGGGAGAGGCGCTCGATGATGACGTAACATAACACACACAAAAGAAAGGATTCGTGAAGCTGTTAAAAGTTCGGCTCCCTTGTGCACAACAGTAATAATGAAACAAAATGATAAAGTAAAAGAATTATTTACAAAAAAAAAAAAAATGATGGAAAATCTCTACAACATGCTAAGAAAGGATATTAAACAAGCAAATTAACTTAAGGGACTTCTTATGCAGTACTACACATGGTCAGGTTTGAATACAAATCCCCGTCTGTCTTACGTCCAGATCTACTTGCGACTGGTCCATTGGAACCAAACGTGGTTGTCACTCAATGACTACCTGTATTAATAGAGGGGCCACGTTGCACAAAGCCGTCAGCAGATAGCAAGCGCCATGAGGCCTGGTCTGCTACGTATCTCCATAACCAGAGCAAACACATAAGGGCTTAATGGTGATTCTTGATGTAACCCAACACACGTCTGCTGAAAGTCCTCCATGTTAGTGTGTCACAGACAGGATGTGCAGCATTGTTCATAATGGCACTCGGTTTTGTCTTCATTCTCTCCTCCTCTACTACCATCATGGGGTCCAGAGTGTGTTCCATAACTGAGGCTGCCCTTTTAATTAGCTTGTTGATTTGGTGGGTTTCTCAGGCCCAGCACACCACACTGGCTGCCACAGAGTTGTGAAGATATCTTTAGTTTTATCTACTGGGTAGATGAAGGGACCCTGCCTGTATATCCTGACAGTATTTGTCGCTTTTGAAGTGTTTCATTGATGCCTTGTCTAACGTCAGCTTACAAGTACAGTAGAAACGCCTCATTTGGCAGACATGACCGTTTATCACCGTCTCGCCTTTTTTTTTTCAAACTGCACTGCGCACTCGCACACTAATTTGCGTTGGTTTGGACATCTGCAGAGGAGAGATGCTGAGTATACTGGGAAAAGGATGTTAAGGATAGAGCTGCCAGGGAAGAGGAGAAGAGGAAGGCCTAAGAGAAGGTTTATGGATGTGCTGAGAGAGGACATGCAGGTGATGGGTGTGATAGAGCAAGAGGATGAGGACAGAAAGATATGGAAGAAGATGATCCGCTCTGGCAGTCATAGACATATATAGGTAGACGCCGCATTCACTGTGTTTCCCAGTCGACACGATACGTCAGTGCATCCGCCGTATTGTGAGTGGCAAAAGTGCCATTTAAACTAATACAGGTAGACGTGGAAACTGGGTTTTCTGATGAAAAAACAATAATGTTTAAAACAGTATCATTTACATACAATAGATTTTGGCAAATCGTTTACATGCAATTATTTATATCCATTTATACACTAATAATGGCAATTATCAAATAATAATAAGTATTATTATTATTATTATTATTAAATAATTCCTCCCATATAAGTAACATTTCTCGTACTGCCTTCTTCCATCTCTGAAGCATTTCTAAACTTCGCCCTGTTCTTACCCAGCACAGTATTGAAGTATCGGTTAATGCCCGAGTCACCTCACGTATAGATTACTATAATGCTATTCTATCTGGCATCCCACAAAAACGTATCCATCACTTACAACTTCTTCCAAATTCTTCTGTCAGGATAATAACCTGCTGCTCTAAATCCACTGAACACATCACACCGATTCTCTCTCAACTTCACTGGCTCCCTGTTCACTACAGAATACGATACACAATCCTGCTCTGAACATTTAAAGCTCTCCACACCTCGCTGATCTCCTCCAGACTGGCACTCGTCTCGCTCACTCAGATCCTCATCTGCAGCTCGTCTTTCTGTACCACACGTCAGACTCGGTGCTATGGGAGCTCGAGCGTCTCTCCTGGTGCTCCTCAACTCGGGAATTCTCCTCCCTCTCATATCCGTCAGCTCGATTCAATAACACATTTTAAAACTGCCCTCAAAACTTATCTTTTGAAACTGGCACACCAATTGTGAATTTTGCACTGTTACTGCCGGTTATCTTTGTTTGTTTGCTAATTATTGCTTTTTGATTTATCATTCTCTTGTTTTAATTTTACTAATGACCTTGAGTGCTAAGATTATAAAACGGGATTTTCTAATGATCAAATATAACCAAAACAATTGTTCAGCCTTACCTATGAAATGTAATCCCCCAGGGTCTGGTTTGGAGCGTACAGCGGTTTGTACAAACCCAAGCAGCACATTATCCATTACTTCACTCAACAGCAGTGCCACTCGCAATATGGCGGCGACGTTGACGTACGATACTGCTGGTCATGCGGCGTCTAGTTATTCTATGTCTATGGTGGCAACCCCTAACAGGAACAGCCGAAAGAAGAGGAGTTCTGACCGTGCTGGTGATGGTGTTATACCCAAGAAGTCCACTAGAGGGCGTCCTTGTCATTTCAGACACTCACTCGCACGATGGTCAGTCCGCAGCAGCCGAACGGGGAAGATTATGGGGGCCGAAACTAAATGCAGTTCAGCGTGTTCACAAAATTGAATTGTAAGGCTTATTCTCGGGGTGCATTTCATTGTGTAACGATTTTATTATGTCGTACTTCTAAACAAATTAGAGAAATAAACGTTTATTTTTCACTACGACAAACTGGCAGTCTACACCCGGGGGGCACTTTTTAATAATGTTTAGTACAGTACTTGACCTTTTTTTTTTGACAATTTTGTTTGATAGGTCTTAGGTAAGGTAATGTGTGTGTCATCTGTCAAAAATACCCCATTTGTAATGTTTAAAAACTGATACAAATATATACGTGGCAAAGTTATATTTTACAAATGCGCATCTTGACCAGTCTGTCGACTTATTCCTACCAAAAGGGACGAACCCTTCAGTCTCATTAATAATGTTTTATTATTCTGTCAATCTCAAGATGAAGCGAACAAGAGAGAGAGAGAGAAAGAGAGCGAGCGAGCGGTGCTGCTCTTAGACAAAAAAAAAAGAAAAAGGTGAGGGAAGAAGTTCTTATAAAAGAAAGAGGGGGCTTTATTGAAACAGCTCAACTGTAATTAATAATTAAAAATGTAGTTCAAATTGTTGTCGCTTATTTTTTTTTTTGGGGGGGGGGGACTCAAAGACCACCCCAGGCGACAAACTCTCTAGCAACGCCACTACTATGACACACGATGTCCGTTTAAAGTGCCGGACAAAGGCGGAATAAAAAAAAAAAAAGAAACAGCATTTGATGAATGTTTGAAAAATGAGTTTCAGATCGGACAGGAATGTAAGAAACGGGGCAGTTTCTCATAGGGGGCGAATAATCAGGAACTACCCATCCATCTATTTTCCAACTCGCTGAATCCGAACACAGGATCACGGGAGCCAATCCCAGCCAACACAGGGCATAAGGCAGGAACCAATCCCGGGCAGGGTGCCAACCCACCGCAGGACACACACAAACACACCCACACACCAAGCACACTAGGGCCAATTTGGAATCGCCAATCCACCTAACCTGCATGTCTTTGGACTGTGGGAGGAAACCGGAGCGCCCGGAGGAAACCCACGCAGACATGGGGAGAACATGCAGACTCCGCGCAGGGAGGACCCGGGAAGCGAGGCAGCAGCGCTACCACTGCGCCACCGTGCCGCCTAACTATATCTATCTATCTATCTAATCTACAAATGAAAGGCTCTATATAATAGATAGATAGATAAATAGGAAAGGCACTATATAATAGAAAGAAGTGAAAGGCACTATATGATTGATAAAGTGAAAGGCACTATATAATAGATATCTATGTGTCTGTCTATATTTATATAGATTCATGGGACTCTGGTGACTCTTCCTATGAAGTCAGTACACGGATTAGGAGAGCACGGGTGGTCATGAGGTCACGATAAAGGGGTGTGTGGCGCTCACGATATCTCAGCAAATGGACGAAGGTCCAAGTCTTTAGGGTCCTGGTGCCCCCTGTTTGTGAGACATGGACGCCATCCAGTGACCTGAGATGAAGACTGGACTCCTTCATGTGTCTCTTCGGAGGGTCCTTGGGTGCTTTGTGTTTTTGTGTGTTGCTCACGGAGGCGGTTGAGGAGGTTGTCACTTTATGTTGTCACTTTGTGTCATACGTGTCAGTGGTAACACCTGCTTACACTCGGTCACTTAAACCATGTGACAAAAACCTGCAATCCAATTGGCTGTCCAGCAGAGCTACATCTCGTTACGTGATGACCGACTGTGGGCTGCATGTGGGGACAATGAAACACGGCTGTGGTCTCCGCTGATAACACTAGATGGCAGCATCTCTGGGTTAGGATTCCCACATGGGACACCCGCAAGGCATGCTGGGACCCGCAGTAGCTTTACAATCCCCACTTCATTATATTTCCGGTTTGACCCCCAAGTGCTTCCTCGCAGGCTACGCCACCAGCAGCAGAAATACTCCCGGGGTCCGAGATAAAAGGAAGGCACTGCACCTCACCGAGGCGACTTGGACTTGGGTGGTAGAAGATGGACGAAGCTCGCCTGGGAGGAGTGGACGGTGAAGAGAGACAACGAGAAGGAAGAACAACATAAAGAAGCCTTTGCTGGGGTATTGGAGGGGTTGTGTCTGAGGAGTGGTCTTCATATCCACTTTCCGATCTCTGAAATGCACTTCATGAAGGACTAAAATGCAGGGGAGGTCAGTTTGCGGGATCTCAAAATGGATTTGTGACGTCTTGACACGAGCAGGCAGCCCCTCCAGGATATCTGAAAGGGTCAAAGAATGCGTTCTGAAGGGTCTGGAAATGAACTTCACGCCAAGATATCAGCGACTCCCTTTGAGAGAGCAGCACGTGTTCACAAGAGCGAGGAGCTTTGACTAAAGTAGCAAAGTTGTGCCATTTAAGTGACATGTTGAGTACAGACAGAGGTGACGGTCATGGGAGAGATCACCCGCCCCCCCCGGCCACCACCATTGTAGGGTAACACTGCTGAAGGCTGTGTGAGGAGGAGTGTGGGAGTGAGAAGGTAGAAAGGATGAAGAAGAGGAGGAGGGTCCTGGACGAGTGCCACATTGGCAATGCAGGTGACAGGAAGGGATTGGGCACCAAGGGGGTGAAAGGCAAGTAAGAATTTGATCGACTTGAACTCGGTGTCAGGATCTGTAAAGCCGTAGAGCGACGAGTCGACTCCTTGGGGGAGAAATGGACGGGCAGCAGTGGGCGACGTTCACCAGCCAGTAGGGCACAGCTGAGGTGACACTTGCGTTGTGACAAACCAACAGAAACACAAGACACAACTACAAGTCGACCCTTGCGTGCACAGAGGCTTTTTATTTGCTTTATTGCCGTGATACATTCTCAAAGTCGTCTTTCCAAAACGAGATTCACTTCGCCACCGCAGGTTGTGTTCGTCTTACATTATTAGACTTTAGAATTCAGTTCAACCAGAGTTGCTGACCAGCAAGCAAACTGGCATCAAGCAAAGACCCGCCTAACATGCAGAACTCCAAGTCGTGACGGACCACCGCACGTCACAGGCAGCTGATGAAGGAGTGCGCCGGCCGTCGTATCCCACGTTTATACACACACACACACACACACACACGAGGAAGACCTTTAGAGCCTCAGCCTGAATGGGGGTCTTCCACACGGCCGATTTTGTAGGATTAGCTGCTGTACACCGAGACGCCTTTGTTAAAAGTTCCTAAAAATTTGTGCTTTACGTTGTACTCATTGCGTCAACGTGGCTACCGAACAAAAATGAAAAAAAGTCAAAAATCGAGCGTCGCGCCGCCACCACCACCACCACCGCGCCTCTGGAGCTTCTTCGTCTGCGTGTCGAGGTGTCCAGTGCCGTGCCACAGTCACCCATTTCAGCCACTTAACAAGACGCCCTTTTCTGGGATGGATTGGTGGCCCTGGCCACAGGGGGGTCTCCTGCCTTGCACCCAGTGTTGCCCGCTGTGCCCCAGCAGCGTGTTCGATATCCACGTTCTTGAGTATTTTATGCAGTTTGTCCCACAAGGTTTCAACGTTACGTTCCTTTTTAATGTTATTATCTCCGATTATCATCCGGTGTGCCCGGCCTAATAAACAGCCATAATATAAGAATCCACCGTGCAGAAATCCCATTGAAAATCTAATAAAACTTGGGAAGGGAATTCAGGAACATCTGGAAACTTCTCAGGGAAATTGGGGCACATTCGGTAAAGAAAGCCAGGAGAACTCAAGAAAAAAAAAAAAAAACTCAACAAGGACCCTCCATCGATGCCAACCTGAAATTGCCGACTATTGTAAGAAAAAGTAAGTGCACCCCGTGCAAGGGGAGGACTGGTTTGATCAGCCAAACATCTGCAGAGGTGACCCACTTGAACAGGTGACACATTCTCAACGTAAAATGGGGATTTGTCACCGGGAAGAAGGAACCCCCCCCCCCCCCCCCCCTTTGAAATCCATCAAATTCGAATCAGGGATGAGGTGCCAATCATCAGAACATCCTCAGGTGGACTGGACTGTCGCCCGACCGTCTCTTATAAATACTGAGGGTCTGGTGTCCTCTTCGCTAGTGACACGTGTGCCGTCATCATCGCCAAGATCAAAACAGCTTTCTTAAGACCTTCAAACAGAAGGCTATGGACGCCTAGGAGTCTGGCGAGGACCTCCAAATCAATCGCGTCCACCGTTAAGGAGAATCGCCTACAGCTGCCATACATTTCAAACGACTGCTAATTTGTGCAGAACTGGCCGGCCCAGCAAATGGAGACCAAGAGCTGACCGTCTGCTACTAAAAACCTTCCAGAGCCCCCAGCAGGGCATCATGGGATCTGCTGGTTAGTTGGTGTCCAAGGGCACACATCTACTGTACCATCAGGAAGAGGTGGGAACAACCTGACTTACAGGCCAGGTGAACTGAGGACAAGGACATCTACACGAAGACCAGGCCTTCTAGAACAACGGGCTCTGGTCAGCGGAATCAAAAGACGGTTTGACAAAAGTAACAGCAGACCAGTCCGACAGCAGTTCAGGAGAACCACCTCACAGCGACTGTAAAGCTTGGTGGGTGAAACGTCCGGTCGGGGCAGCTTGCAGTCATCGAGTCAACGACGAGTCCTCCATCATACCAAAGCATTCCCGTGGAGAACGTTGGGCCAGACGGTGAAGTGAAAAGGACCTTTCAGCGTGATAAATGATCTGAAGCCCACCAGCACATCCACCAAGGAATGGCTCAGAGAGGAGAAATGGGAGGGACATGGACTGGCAACCTCAAAGCCCCCCTTTGAACCCCATTAAAATGTGCACCCCCGACCCCCCCCTTCACATGACCTTCGGGAGGTCATAAACATCAGACTGGAAAACGCCTACACGAAGGGGAAATTTCTACTAAAGGGGCAATACCCACTTCCGAGGCCGAGCCCAAACCCCCATCTCGTGTGCTTTCACTCATTTATTTCGCAACAAGAGCCAATTGTCCTCGAGTTTTTACTCCATCAGGTCACCTTCATTGGTAGCCTCTGTGTGCATGAAGATCCGCTGTTCAACTTCTCAAAATGGTTGAACAAGTCAACAGTTTCCTCGGGGTGCACTTACTTTTTCACACAACTTTTTTTTATACTCCAAAACTGACTGGACACAGACAGCCACCGCTGGAGGATGTGTGCCACCTTCCGTTTATAGCACAGCGGTGTGCGTATGTGCCCAGCCTGGCACTAAAGGAGAATCGCCCCATGCGTGTGTCCTCAGCAGGCCTTCTCTTCACACGTATCTGTGTTTTATCGGCTACCGGGAACACACACACTGACATTTACATTTGGAAGATCCTGGCACCGAGAGGTGCCCAGTGCTCATTAAGTCGAGGCAGTAGGCCTCTCCATTGGGGCATCGATGACCTCCACTTGTACCAAGTCTACTTTTCTTCTTACTTATGGCCGTTAAATGAGATCCCATAAACAGGTGCAGGTTTTACGTGACAAAAATCTGCGTAACACGATCCTGTGCCATGGGTGGACAAACCCTCTCCTGGCAGCACGAGGATCAAACCGGTCCTGGCCAGTGCCCACCTAATGCCAGATTAGAATGGGTCTCAAGTCTAAGACACGAGGAGGTGCAAGGAAAACCCACACCGACAAAGGTGGGGGGGACCTGCAAACGACCAGGCATGGGCTTCAAAAATTTAGGAAGACAGCAGGCCTATCCTCTGTGCCACCCCTAATAATGAAATCGAAGCGTAAAACACAAATGAGGCCTGAAAGGAGAAGTCGTTTTAGGGGCAGAACGTAATAAGCGGCAAATCGAGGAGCCTTTATAGCGCAGCAGACACACCAGTGGGTCCACTTGCTGATGTATGTGATGCCACCCCAAAGGAAGAGGGGGCACTGCTGCTACCCTCGTCACCCATTTCTGCATCCACGGCTCCAAAAAAAAAAAAAAAAAAACACACCCCCAGAGAAGTTGACTCCGCCTTTTCCGAGAAAATTCCTTTCAAGCCGCATATCCCACCAGACACGGAGCTCCACCAAGACCAGCACTGAAGAGAAAGAAAGGCAAGGGTCTGGAGTCTCCGCAGCAATCATGCTTTGTAGGAATTAAAACGGGACCACCCAGGGGGGCTTGGTGTCCTAAACATTTCTTCCTTCACCACACCTCCCGTGGGCCTTTGGTACAAACGGATCTCCAACTGGAGGTGGGATGGGGCTTTAAAAAGCAGATTTATAATCCGGTGTATGGCTTACGCTGTAATTACATCAAAAATGTGACCACGTGTCCTGGCAGTGCGGACCACACCTAAACCCCTACGAGACTCCGACAGGCCAGGTTGGCATCTGCGTTTGTCTTCCACTATTCAGAAGTAAACATGGAACAGACTGAGGAAAGAATTTCAAAAATACACCCGTTGGTATGAAACCTCATCAGCCGGGTATCTGCAGCTCAACGAGAGCAGACAACCCACCGAAGGGGGCGGTGGACCACCCCAAATAATTACTGCCAGGCACCTAGGATACCCCCCAATTGGAGTGCCCTCAGGGGAGTACTGCCACTGTTGACATCATAGGTGGGAGAGAAATTGGGGTCTTTTGATGGTGTGCGGTTTTGTGTCGTAAAAGGTGTGGTCGCCCAAACCAACAATACGCTTCGCTTCTCCACACGACCGCAGTATCAAAAGTAGCTCCGTTTCACTGCACACGTGGCATCCCCGCTCGTCAAAATGCTACAAATCAGATACAAATACGAAATAATCAGCCAACATCAGTAAGAATGTCGGCGAATGTAACAAAAAGTGGAGACATGGGTGGAGCCAATACGTTCGCCTAGCGTGCAGTCGTGGGCCATCAGCGCGGTGAGCCACAGAAATATAAACCGAAGACTCGACATCGCGGTATAAAGTCGGCCTTAAATCTCGATGTTGATTTCATGAGTCCCAACGGTTTCTTGGCTACACTGTATCGAACTAAGCTCTATTTTGCATATTATAGCACGAGACCCCGCCCACAAGTTGTTACTGATCAGCGAGGGTTTGTGGGGAGCCAGGGGTCAATCCTGGCAGCACTGGGCCCAAGGCAGGAGGAGTTGCAATTCCCCACTAAATGTCACAAAAGACTGATGAACTCTGGGAAATAAAATGGCTGCTGGCGACAATCTGTTGGCGTCTTTCCCGCTTCAAGGGAGTGGCAGGCACACCAGATGAACATTTCAAGTTGGAATAACAGCAGGAAGCCCAGCCTTGAAATTCAAAACTAAGCACCAAAACCCGGCAGGCTCTCCCCAGAGCGGAGTTTCGAAGAAGTGCAGCTGCGAACGTTGCAAATTGAAAACAAAAAAAAAACGACCCAAAAATTGTTTTAGTCTTTTCTTAGAAAATAATTCAGTGAATAATTTAGTAAAAACAAGATCATTAATTATCTCAACGTCCTCAATGGCACTCGCTCAACAAAGAGGCTCCCCTTCGTCATTTCCGTCTTTTTCAAGTCAACAATCAGGATTGAATAGGGAAGCCAATGCCTTAAAAAGACCACAACTGTCCACGTCAACTCCATTTTGTTTTTAAATAAATATGTCAAGGCCTTGCGTCTTTGCTGCCATCTCCAATAAAGGGTAAGGTGGGGTGATGCCAACCCACCATGCACCTCTCCTCAACGTGGAATGGACGCAGTCCTAAAGTGCTCAACGGGAGGCGCCTCTCTCCCCCCTCCCCCCCCATTTGGCAACTTGGTAGGTGGGCCCCACCCCCCCGGACGGCATTCTGCTTGTCACCCCGCATTCCATCAGTACCAAGTGGGGCACGAGTCCATCCTCATATAAAAAAAAAAAAAAAAAAAGTCTTTTCTCAGGGCAAACATCCTGATGGGTCATCTTTGGAGCACAGGAGGCGTCCTCAGCGGGGATCCCAGCTGCCCACTTTGCATCATGGGGTCAAATTCGGCTCCTGTGAAGAAGCTGTGGAAGCACAAGATGGGGGGGGGGGGGAGAAGAGAAATATTAAAAAAGGAATGAAGAGCGCAGGGGGCGTGGGGGGCCATCGACTGACCTCCGTGAAAAGCGTTGTGACATGCAGGACACCAGCCACTTCACCCACCTGTCAAGTCTCTGAATTTCTTTTTCGCTTCGGCTCTCTCCTCGGCGTCAAAGTACCACACCGTAATGGCGTATCTGCAGGGATGAGAGAAAAAAGTCGGAAAAATAAAAAAAAGAGGCGTCAAGAAAACGGCAACCTGTCTAAAATATTGGGGAACGTCAAGGTGAGGAGGGGCCAGCTTTTCATTTAACGCGCCCCCTGCTGGAGGCTGACATTAAAGACTCTGAAAACTAAGATTCTCTTCGTTTCCCTTTATTAGTTTAATCCATGGAGTCTGCATGTTCTCCCTGTGGCTTTCCTTCGGGTGGTCCAGTTTTCTCGCACTGTTTCAACTGGCCATGTGTGCGCGTGTGTGTAACCAATGATGGGCTGGCACCCTGTTCCATTGTTGTTGTTCCTGCCTTGTGCCCGATGCCTGCTGCTGACTCCAGCTAACCCTGCAACCCTGCCCTGGATAATTAGATCAAGGAAAAAAAAAAAAAAAGGAATGGGTGGGTGGATGTGGGCACAGAGGTGAATGAAGTCTTGGCAACACAATGACTGACCACTGGCATAGCCGAGTTCCTGAGAGGCAAGTAGTAGTAACGGGCACAGCCACGAAAACCACTGAAGACAAAAATCACTTCATAGCACAGCCCTCTTTAGGAGGTCAGCATGGCTTTGGTGGGCTTCGTCAGGTCAGGTGTGGGCCTGACACATCATCAGCAAACATGACACAAAGGGCACGGACCCCGAGGCACTGACAGATCTTCAACTATGTGACGCACACGTTGGTGGGGTGCATGTGGGTCGGGCAGTGATGCAAACACAGCACCTTGTGTCCAAAGTTGGTGCGGCAAAACCAACATCATGCACAGAGTCCCTTAATAGAAGAATTTGGTAAGCTTACTGCCTTTTTTTTTTTTTTTTGGGTAACAGTATTAATCCCCGAGGTGGAAATTGTCTTTTTGCATGACCTTAGGAGGTCGGAGTGCAGGGTCAGCCATTGTTCAGTGCCCCACCCCAGAGCGATTAAGGTTAAGAGCCCAACAGAGTAAGATCCCTTCTGGCAGTAACAGGATTTGAACCAGCAACCTTCCAGATACCAGTGGTCTGTTTGTTTAGCCAACAGCTAAGCCGCCCGACATCTCCTCCAGATCCTTCATAAAGGTTCGAGGTTTCTGCTTCATGTCCATGTCTCGGCTATCTGTTGCCAATTCCCACAACTCTTTGCAAAATGAAGGGCTTTCTGACTTCAGCCCTAAATCACTTCCCCTGAATTTCAACCGATTTGGGAGGTCGGGGATCAGGAATGCTCTCCGCTCGACTTTCTCGTATACTCCGATATGGAGATGGATATTTGAGGAGTAAACCGCAGGACAAGGATTAGATTTTGATAGGATGTTCATTTAAGAACCATCAACAACAAATTAAATTATTAAAAAAGTAGAATAAAATCGGACTCTGCAGCTGCATGAATTAAAGGTAAAGTTCTGGTTAGCAGAAAGAGTCTAAAAGTTTATAGAAATTTACATTTTGTACTGAATACTTGTATGCAAAATTTGGTTAACCGAAGTGAAAGTGAAGTCAGGTTATCGTGTTTACTCAGACACACACTTTCATAAATTGTGTTTTTGTACTCGGGGTGGTCTAAAACGTCGAGATTCATCAATATCTTGAAATGGAATTTTTTGGACGATTCCGACAGTTTACAGATTTCATTTGTTTTTTGTTTTTTTTTTTTTTTAAATGTATGGTGGGCTACCCAGTAGGACACCAACAGGTTAAGAAAACCCGAGTTATTGTGTGCAGTGAGAGTCCTTTTAAAATCGGGACCCTCTGGGACTTCACTTTGTTACTCTTATTGTATGGAGCCTGTTATGGATCGAAAGAAAAAGGTCCTCTCTGGAATCTCAATGCAGACCCCTTTGGCATCGCTCTGAAGAACCAGTTTGGTGCCTTTGATTTTGAAGAGAGTACACTCCTAAAAATAAAGTGCTACAGCCGTTCTTCAGAGCGATATGCTTGGTCTGCTTTGAGATTCCAGAGAGGACCTTTTAGATCCATAAACACACAAGGCATGAATAAAAGGTGAAGTTCCACTTCTGGTTAATTGAAATAGCCCAAAAGTTGATAGAAACCTGTTTTGTACTGAATATGCAAAATTTGGTTGAGCGAAGTGAAAGCCAACTCAAGTTATCGTGTTTACGCACACACACAATTCCATAAATTGTATTTTCAGACTCAAGGAGGTCTAAAATGGCGGGATTCATCAACATCTGGAAATGGAATTTTTAGACGATTCCAATATTGTCCCCATACTTTGTATACGAGAAAGTAAAAAAAGGAACGTATGGAGGCGAGGCGCCCTGCCGAGGGTTGAGGAGCAAATTGGACACGGGGATCAATGGACGGGCTCGTGATATGCAAGCCTCACTAAGTCACACCACTTAATGCAATGGCTGAACAATCAAATATGGAGAGCAGCTCTCTCCGAGATGTGCAGTAAGTCGGCGGCCGCCCACCTACACAGCACACACACCTTGTAGAATAAGACGGCTGCACCTCATGTGGATTTCGTCTGTCTGACCAGAAAAACAGCAGCCGGTCAAAGATCGGCTCCACATCTGCTACGTAAGACTTGCCCTCTGGGAATATTCGCAAAACTCCTCCATGATCCTGTAAAGACAAAAAGGAGTACAAATTAAAGTAAGACTGAAGCAAATGCAACAAAATAAATAAAAAAAAAAAAAATAACACCACGCTATTCAATTCAAGTCCCTTCAAATACAGTCGCGTGTCACTCGACGGTGACATACGGTTCTGATCAGGGCGTCATTGATGTATATTAAGGGTTGGGGTTGTGCCTCAGTGTCTGGTAGTCATTTTCGTTGCAGCGACTTGGGGATACGAGGCGGTGCGTCTGCAGCACAGCACACGGTAAAAACCTCCCCACACCAGCAACACACAGGGGCCGGCCGTGCTCTGTGTCACTTTCAGCGATGACGCGTCAAGTATCCCCCTGATCTGACGTAAGCTACCCAAAGCTAACCTAACCTTACGTAACCCAAAGCTAACATTCACATAATACACTCTATTGCCCAAAGTATTGGGGGACCCCCCCCCCCCAAATCACTGAATTCAGGCATTCCAATCACTTCCATGGCCACAGGTGTAGAACATCGAGCTCCTCGACATGCAGACGGCTTCTACAAACATTTGTGACAGAACGGGTCCACTTTCAGGAGCTCAGGGAATTCAAGCCTGGTACTGTGAGAGGATGCCACCTGTGCAGTAAGCCCTTTTGTAAAATTTTCTCGCTACTAAATATTCCACGGTCAACTGTTAGTGGAATTATAAGAAAGTGGAAGGAATTGGGAGCAACAGCAACTCAGCCGCCAAGTGGTGGGACACAGAGCAGGGACAGCGCATGCGGAGGTGGGCAGAAGTCACCAACTTTCTGCAGCGTAGACAGAGAGAGCTTCATGGGTCTCCATGGCCGAGCAGCTGCAGCCAAGCCAGACGTCACCAAGTGTAATGCAAAGCGTCGGATGCAGTGGTGTAAAGCCCACCGCCGGACTCGACAGCAGTGCAGACGTGTCCTCTGGAGTGACGAATCACATGATCTGATGGACGAGTCTGGCCAGGAGAACGGGACTCACCTGACTGCATTGTGCCAAGTGTAACGTTAGTTTTTCAGGGGTTAGGCTCGTCCCTTAGTTCCAGTGAAAGGAACTCTTAATGCTTCAGCATACAAAGCCACCATTTTTGGATAATTTCATACTCCCAACTTTGTGTAGAACAGTTTGTGGGATGGCAGCATGACTGGGCACACACCAGTGCACAAAGCAAGGTCTCTAAAGAAATGGAGGAGCGAGTTTGGTGTGGAGGAACTTGACTGTCCTGCACAGAGAGACCCCCTGATAGACCATCTTTGGGATGAATTCGAGCGGAGACGGCGAGCGAGCCGGGCCTTCTCGTCCAACATCACTGCCTGACTTCACAAATGCTCTCAAAATTCCCATTTGCCACTCCTTCCTACACTTTGTGGAAAGCCTTCCCAGAAGAGCTGAAGCTGTTAGAGCTGCAAAGGGTGGGCCGACTCCATATTAAGAAGGGGGCGTCAATAAAGTTCATGTGTGGGGAAAGGCAGGCGTCCCAATGCTTTTGACAGTATAGCGTACATAAATCACGTAAATTGAAACCAATTATTGCAGTACAATAACAACAAACATTAATACTGTAATATGACCACTTAAGACAGTGTTTTGATGCTATTCCGTTTCATTTATTTCATTTCTATGGACGCTAAAGCCCAGCATCACTAAGTGGGACGTTAACAGAGTCGTGACTTTAGTTTGTGTAGCACTCGCAGTGTGTATTGAGCAGACGGGCACAATACAATGCCACGGTGCACACACACTACTGGGCTCCAGGATTACAGAGCTTAAGTCAGAAGGCGGAGGAGGAGAGCAAATTTCTAAGAAAATTGCGAATTGTTTTGATTTTTTTACCTTTGCATTCCAGTTTTTGTTCAAGTAGTAAATGCAGGTAACACAACGGCCATCAGCGTTCGGGTTGTCCACATGTTTCACATACCCAGTGCCATTACCTGGGTAACAAGCGACCATTGCCTGCAAAAGAAAAGAGAAAAGTGAGAAGATGTGAACATGGAGAGAACAAAAAGGTATAAATAAGGATACCGAAAGTTGCTTTACGCTGCGTCCACACCGCTACGTTACCGAAAAATGACCTTCATCCCCACCAGCATTTTCACGTAAAAACAACCGAAAACAAATACGACATAGCGATTTGCCTACACAAACTGGCAGATAAGGTCCTTGAAGGGGTGCTAATGGGTACCAGCAATGGGATTTACACAAAATTGTACCAACCGTTAAATTCTTTGCCTTTTGCACAAGTAGGCGGCATTCAAACCGAACAGGACATCATTAAGATGCATACGCAACACAACACGCCTCTTGGAAGGCAACTCCTCTGTGTCCGCCATGTTGGGAGTCTGGTGACCTTCTGTGAAGGGTGACCAGTCAGGGAATGAGATGTGGTAAAGAGCCAAATCCAATCGAGGGAGGGGCCTTGGAAGAATTACGAGCCAATCAGAGCGTGATTAGATAGATAGATGCAACAGAATTGGGTACAGCCAGAGAGAATTTGGTATAGTAGGCAGGATTAGATAGCTAGATACTGTAGATGTACTTTATCTATTACCTAGTGCCCGATCTAAAGTTAATTCCAAATATTGTTTTTACTGAAGTTTTACAGTAAAAGTATTTACGTGTTAATTTCAAAGCCAAACAGAACGAAAAACGTATAATGCAGCGAATACCTCTGACGCGCCATGAAACATAACATTCTTTCAATTTATTACGCTTTACTCCTTTTTACTACGGTTAGTTACTTGCTGTAATGTCAAATAGTTAGGTTTATTATGCATATGTAACAATTCCCATGAAAATAACAATCTGTTTAAATTGTACATCCTCTTCCCCACACGCGAGTGGCAGGGCCGTTTAGTGTGTAGCGCCCGCCCGTGGGTTGGTGAGAAAAGTGAGCAGGGGGCAGAGCCCCTTAGTTTTCATTAAAAAAAGGTTTTCCAAAATGTGGCTAAGAAGAAAATAAAACTGAAAGTGAAATATTTTTCTGCTCTGCGACGCCACGCTGAGTTTTCTTTCTTAGTTCAGATGCCCACTACCCATTAACGTGTTAAATACGAAGAAGCCCGTATGTGGTGGTGCTGCTGCCCAGGAGGCAGTTTACAAACGAACTCGCAGGTCGCATCCACCGCCTAACTACAAGTCAACTTGTATTTCACTTTTTTTGTCTACCATTATTAACCTTTTTTTAAATTTTCTTAACCCCCAGTTGCAGCCAGAGTTTAGTAAAATCTGTAAATGTACAAAAGAAAAATTATTTATTGGAGTCAAAATCCTGAAATTCTATAAATATGTAAAAGAAAACGTCATTATTACTTAACGGAG
Source organism: Polypterus bichir lapradei (assembly GCA_026402145.1). Taxonomy (NCBI): domain Eukaryota; kingdom Metazoa; phylum Chordata; class Cladistia; order Polypteriformes; family Polypteridae; genus Polypterus; species Polypterus bichir. The sequence continues at coordinate 4,798,443 of JANRMT010062797.1, read as the reverse complement.
TAAAAATCATGAAATGAGAATAAAGTATTCACTCTCTTACCAACTGGAGTATTCCCGTTACACGGAGGACCACTGTGCTCGAGTATTTATAAAACTTGACAAAAACCACGACTTTCTTGATATTTTAGTTTAGAATTTAAAAATGGAATAAGAAACTGAAAATCTAACATCATCACATTAAAGTTCAATAAATTCTGAAAAGAATGATGCGAAACGTATATAATAAGCCCGATTTAAAGTGTGACAAAAAACGTTGCACTTTTAGGCTTAGGATTTTCATGTATGTATATTCAGAACAGATTAAGCGGGGGTTACCCTGGCGGGGGCCCTAAACCTTCTTATAATTAATCATCGCTTAGGATTTTAGTAGAGTCGTGAGGCCTCAAACTTCACACCCCAGCGACACGGTGTAGAAAAAGACAAAGCAATTCTTAATAAAAGTCTTCAAGTTTTAAAGGCAAGAAAGCACAATGAAGGGTGCAGTCAAAATGTCACAAGGGTGCACAACGGCTACGCCGGCACTGCCATCCCCTCACTGCCCGAGGTTTCACAAGCACTCAACGTGGAAGTTCACGTAGCAGGAAATGAGGTCGGCGTCCACAGGCGCCTCCATTTTCCGCAAAGCGGTACGTGCGACGAGGCAGGAGCGAAAAGCCGCAGGGGCGAACGAGCCCCCCCCACCCCCGCTGCCGATAATGCACTGGCTGGTGGAGCGACTGGACTGACTTAGACGGTGGAGCTTGTGGTCGGGATTGTTTCAAAAGAAAGCCAACAAGAAGTGAGGCAAAAAAGTCCCCAGACGTCTGTCACCCGAGGTGACCTCGTGAGGTGCGTAACGGAGACCTAAAAACGCCAAGTAGGATGGAAATAAAGGAAGCACAGAAGGCAGAAAAGACAGACGTGTGGAACATCTAAGGAATGAAACTGAAAGGTGTGAAGACCCCCCCCCCATCACACACCTGACTCAGATGGAGAGGTTTGTTCAGGACGTCTCGCAGAGACCTCCAGGAATGGCCGCTGTGCAACGAAATAAGAGGTGAAGGGTCCCGTCGATTTGTGTTCCGATTCTGAAGAATCAGAACTGAAGTAATCAATGGCGGGTGTTCTGCCCCTCGTGCTGTTAGCTGTTATTTGTTGAGCTGTTCCCCCCACGCCTGTCACTCACGTCCCACACTCACAGTGGTGTCATAAAAGTCTACGAAGCTCACATAAAGCATGTCGGCCCACCCCATGGGTCTCACGTAGGCCCCAAACCAAACCCCCCCCCCGCTCTAATCTAAAGCTTATCTTTAAGAAATACAAGCCCCTCGGTCCGGTCAGTTGTGATACGCAGTGTCTACGTGCTTCTCTTTGTCTCGTTGTCTCGATCCGACCGTGGACATCACTCGCCTTGGAAGTGTCTTGTAAAGTTTAACGTACACTGTCTGTCTGCCGTGTATTGATTTGTAAATCATTATTTATTGTCCCAGTTTCTTTTGTATAAATTTCACTTTACAACAATGAGGTACGTCCAGCGAAAGTCTTCAAGAAAGCTCACCCTTGTCGTTTTGATGTGGACGTGCCGAGCGAGGCAGAGAAGTGGGTGCCGAGGACTTGAGTCAGTTTCAGAAACCCACTGTGGGTTCTTCTCTTTTGTGGAGGGGAACCAACAAATTTGCCCCCCCACCACACACACACACACACACACACACACACACACACGTCTGTCATTACCGTCACGTGTACACTGCATCCGCTTTAGGAAAAATAAGAAAAAACAGTAATATTTTTACTGCCCAAAGCAGAACACCCGCCACATCCTGACATGACCCCCTGAGGAAGAACATCAGCAGCAGCAGCAGCAGGCGGGCCCCCCCCCCCGATGGAATAGCCGGTGGCAGGACCTCCACAGACTAACCTGTCCAGACCACAAACCCCACCCAGAAATATCAACTGCTCAGATGTCTTCTGTGGTTAGAGAAAGAAAAAGTGAGGTGACCACCAAAGCACAGAATGTCTGTAAGCTTTTCAGACCTCCACACCAAGTTAGCCGGGGCCAAGACCCCCATCAGCTCAGCTCAGGGTCCCGAGGCATATCCACAGCACCGACAGGTTGTTCTGTTAAGTACTCGTGTATACCCCACTGTAGACCACTTAAACCAGGTGAGGGTCACAGAGGAGGTTATCGCCGCAGTCCATCAGAGGGACCACTCACAGTCACAAAGGCCCACTTTAGAGCTTCTGCATGTCTGTGGAGATCTGGGAGGATAACAGCAGGCACAGAGGAAGAAGAACGACAAGACTCAAACACCGGACACGGGGGTCTTACGAGGAAGCTACGCCATTGTGGCGCCTCTCTACACAAGGAGTCAAAACTGGTTTGAATAGTCCAGCGTGCCGCCATCACGTCATTAAGGGCCAACGAGCACATCCTGAACCTCCAGATTCACAAAAACAAAACTCTGTGAATGTGCGTCAATCCTGCACCTCAACTCACGGCCTTTATTAGGACCCCTGGCACACAGTGCTACACAATCTCCCCTCTAAAATGTCAGCACTTTTGTCTAAAATAACCAAGTTCTCCATAGAAGAGTGTTGTGTGTATGCACAGTAAATGATGGCCAACATTCGCCCGTTTCATTACGGCTTTACAGAAATGGAGTTCATTCAGTGGAATCCCCCATTGCTTCCGGAATGCATTGTGCAATGCCAGCAAAAACAGGCTGGAAAATGAGGAGGAGGAGGATGAGGATGATAAAGAACAATGGCCATTTACAAAATACAAAAAACAAGTATGAGCTTGTTTGTAACTTAACTCCTGCTTGTCTTTTAACATACCCAATTGCCTGAGGTTATAAATATAGGGGGCAGCACGGTGGCGCAGTGGGTAGCGCTGCTGCCTCGCAGTACGGAGACCTGGGTTTGCTTCCTGGGTCTCCCCTGTATGGAGTTTGCATGTTCTCTCTGTGTCTGCGTGGGTTTCCTCTCACAGTCCAAAGACATGCAGGTTAGGCGATCCTAAATTGTCCCTAATGTGTGTGTGTGTGTGTGTCCTGCAGTGGGCTGGTGCCTGGGGTTTGTTCCTGCCTTGCGCCCTGTGTTGGCTGGGATTGGCTCCAGCAGACCCCCTGTGACCCTGTGTTAGGATATAGCGGGCTGGTTGGATGGATGGAGTATGAGCTATCGTTACAAAATAACACATACAGTACGTGTTTCTGCCATCTACATGGATACCACAATGGATATTATACACACACACACACACACACACACACACAATGCACAGTATATACGGACACACGCCATACAGGCACACACTTTATTCTGTCAGGTTTCATGCATGTGGGCCAGCATTGCTCACTAAACACCACACACGTCTCCAGCAGGCATCCACTGTCAACACTTTTTAGGGGGGCTGGGGGTCTTCCCTTGAGAGTGCAGCACAATGCCACCTTAGAAAGAAGAAATGCCAACTTGCACAAAGTCACACCCGTTTCCAAACATTCATGGTGCAAACTTGGGCTTTCTGAACACAATTAGCCCTCTTTTTGATTTGGTTCAAAATGCTCTCTTTGGGGAGAGTCAAACCCCGGCTAGTCACACACGGAGAACAAAAGTAGAATTATTTATTTATTTAAAATTTAGCAAAAATGGTTTGTGGCACAAAATAAGCACAACAGGGCAAGAGCAACAGTTGATCAAAGGCAAACCAAACGTCCCAATGCACAAATCCAAAGGAAAATAAAAATAAAATTGGGAGTGACGTCCCCTCGGACATTGGGAGAAGTCATTCATACAGGTAAGCCAGATTACTATTATATGTATAAGAGGTCATTTTTGATCAATTTATGGTTTCTTGCTACTGTATTAAGTTTTCAGGTAAAGTGCCGCTAAGGGTTAGCAGAAGGGGCCCAAAGGTTGATAGAAACTTCACTTTTGGATGTGATTTACGCATGTATGCAAAACCTCATTCAAAGCATTCTCAAGGTATCGTGTTTATATACACACACACACACACAATTCAAAAAATGATATTTTTCGACTTTGGCACGTCTAAAACATTGAGATTCATCAAAATCTCAAGGTCGATTTTTTACTTTCCCTATAGAAGAAGAAGAAAAAAAAAAAAAAGAGTACAGATCAATAATGGAAATTAAAAATTGGCAGAACTGCCCAATGCCAGCCCAGTCAATGAACTGCAAAGGACTGTGGGTTTTCCTCAGCTTTTATAGGGTGGAGGGGAGTCCCTCGATGATGATTGGTAGGTAACCCCGCCTCTTAAGGGACCACCCACAAACTCAGGACACCTCCCCGATTATGTTAATGTTAACATAAAAATAAACAAACCAATAGAAATTAGAAATTTGAATGCCACCTTACAACAGGGGTGGTTTTTCGTGTGGTGGGCACGGCCTGCTCCCAACCTACAATAGCTGAAAGAAAACGTCTAAACGTCTGTTACACAGTTCACAGAACAGTGAGTTTCCAAAAAAATATTCAATCCGATTAAGCGAGGGCAGCATGAAGCTGGGTGTCTTAAAGGGGTCTTAAGCACACATGACTGTCCATTTAGTAGAAAAAGTGAAAACACACAAAGTGAACACGGTGGTCCTTTCAGCCAAAGGGCTTGGTAGTCAGAGCAGATACATCTGGGGAGCGCCATATGTTGGAATAAACCAACGGTGACCTTTACATTCGGGTATTAAGAAAGCATTTGTGACCTTTGTCTGCGTGTCGGACAATGGCAAATTCTAAAAGACCCCTCTCATTGTGGCAATCAGAAACAGACGGCAACAAGCTCTCTTTGTTAAACATCGGAGAGAGAAGAGGGAAAAAAAAAAAAACAAAAAAAACATTTTGTGGGCCATTTGAGAAAGTGCCGGCTCATTAAAACATTTGTCATTTCAGTCGTGTTCAGAAATGAGGCACAGTCTGCGAAGGCTCTGTCCTTGACTAACAAGCCATGGAGAAGGATTCATTCAACGGGAAGTGACCCCCCCAAAAGATAATTCTGGAACATGCTGCCCCCAATACTCGTCTGCACTTCACTTTATGTAGCGTCACACACCTCACGCGGTGTCTACGGGTTGCACATTTTTCAGACTCTCAGGGTATCCCTTTGTCAGCAACGCCGATCTGGAATATAGAAAGTGACGGGACGTATGCAATTTGCACAAAATCCTTCATAGAGCTGAAAACTTTTTAATTAAAAGGAACCCCACAACACACACCTCACAACACCTTTTCCAAGACAACAGAGCAGCTACAGTAACGGTAGGATTATGCAGAATTGCCAATCAATGAAAATAAATCACATTTACCTTACAGAAGAATGTGTGTGAAGCACTGCTGTGTTAAGAAAAATAGCATATTTATTTTATTGTGCTACTATAACGTGTCAGTCTTTAATTGCAGGCACTGTGGTGTAGTAGTTAAGGGTGGGCACTTCAAACCCTGAGGCTGTGGGTTCAAATCCCACTACTGACACCACAGTGCAACCCTGAGCAAGTCACGTCACCTGCCTGCCATCCAATTGGAAAACCAAAAGACCTGGGGCCTCATGTATAAACGCACAAAAACGTTGCGCAAGAATGTTTCCACGTTCAAATCGCGATGTATAAAACCTACGCTTGGCGTAAAGCCACACACATTTCCATGGTAGCTCATACCCTGGCGTACGCAAGTTCTCCACTCGGTTTTGCAGACTGGCAGCACCCAGTGTCAAAGCAGTGCTACTGTTCCTGTGTGGTTATCTTTTCTCTTTTAGATCCACATCCCTGATGTGGCTTTATAAATACACTGAAATTAACCTCATATTGTTTATTAGTTTAATGCATCAGAGTGTAATTAACCAGTAACAATATAATGGTCCACGGAATGGCCAAACTATTCTAAATACCATAACTGCTTTAGCGTTGTTCCTCTCACTGCACCTTCTTTTTCTTTCAGCTGCTCCCGTTAGGTTGTCACAGCGGATCATCTTTTTCCATATTCCTCTCACTGCACCACTCAGAATATTTATATCACTGTATCCGAGTGTGAATCACAGATCTACAGCAGCTAATCGGAAAGAGAATTAGAATTAGAAATAGAAGGGCTATTTATATTAGATGTGCATATTCAAAGAGGTGTAATTCTGGGAGGAGTTGGGGTGGGGCAGCAGGCACATGCGTTACTTTTTACACCAACCGGGAATTATGGAGCGGAAGAACATGGAAGTTGGCGGACACACAGATTTATGCATCTGGATTTTTTTGTGCATAAGCACATTTCCACTTTCGTCCGCACGCCATGTTATAGTGCGAGTTCTACGCACGCCGTTATGCAGAAGGCCCCAAGAACCAATTTTAGTGATGAATACAAATGTATCTGGTCAACTTGAAAACAACTCGTTCACAAGATTGGACAGCTACAAGACCTGGGACTAACAAACACGTGTTAAAAGGAAACTTTTTATTTTATATATATATATATATATATAAGTCTCGCTTATCCGACATAAACGGGGCGACAGAATGACGGATAAGCAAAAATGTTGGATAATGGCAGGTGTTAAGAAAAAGCCTATTAAACGTCAAACTATGTTATAATTTTACACATTACGAACCTAATAATCATGTTTTACAACAAAACAGAATAAATTAACTGAAAAAATGAACTTACAGTTACAGAATTGTCTGACGTTAAATACAGTATGCACTGTACTTAAAAAGTTCAGTCCTGTGATGATTTAAAGACATTTGATCGTAGTCTGCTTTCCTGACGAGTGCCGTTTCTTGGCTGTCAAGTCTCGCCATCTTTGCAGCATCATTATGTCGATTCCTGCAGCTTCTTCTTGTTGCTCAATGTAATTAATTGCAGTTTCTAGCCTTAACTCTGTCACTCATACAGTCAAGATTCGGACGAGCGTATATTGTTTACTACAGCATTGTGACTGTGTGTGTGTGTGTGTGTGTGTGTGTGTGCGCGTTTGTGCTGTGACATGCAAGTCCCCGTCTTGCACCAGAAAGCACAAAGCTGAGTCTCGGTACTTTTAGCAACACCAGCTTTATTAAGCTTGAAACAGCAACAGCGCGGTTATTTAATGTAGCGGAATCTGCCATTCTCCTATACACAGACACAGCAGTCAGGCAGGGTCGGGGGAAAGTAACACTGTGCCCTGCGCATTTATAATGTTCCTTGTATCACCCATCAACGGCAGGCGCTTATCGCATGTCCGCGATGTTTTCGGATTGGCTTTTATGGCGAACTGCTACAGCGCTGGGAGACTGCGATTGCTTCGGGACGCTCTTCCGCGTGTCGTCCCGTTGGGTGGAATCCCACAAGAGTTTAGCAACTCCCTCACACCAGCCATGATTCTTTTCAAAGGCAAAGTGCAGGTTAATTTGTTTTATGTATTTTTACTTTATATTTTGTATTAATCACTTTTATATGAATAGTTTTGGGTTGTGGAATGAATCATCTGAGTTTCCATTATTTCTTATGGGGAAATTTACTTTGATATACGAGTGCTTTGGACTGCGAGCACATTTCCAGAACGAATTACACTCACAAACCGAGGTTTCACTGTAATTAGCTGTGGCAGAGTCGGGAGCAACAAAAAATAGACTACGCTCACGCTCGCAACTTGCAGTTCTTGTTGCCAATTGATTCGGTTTTTTTTGCGGTGGGACGTCGGATAATACAGAATGTTGGATAAGCGAAGGTAGGATAAGCGAGACTCTACTGTATAAACATACAGTATATACACACATACATTATATATTATGGTGGTCAGCTGCAAGTTGTGCTTCCTTCCCTTTGACTCTCCTCTGAAGAGTGACAGACAGCATGGAATCCTCAAAGCGACTCTCAAAGATCTGAAAACAAAGATTGTTGAGTCTCCTGGTTTAGGGGAAGGCTACAAAAAGCCATCTCTGAGGTTTAAACAGTCAGCTTCAACTGTAAGGAGTGGAATCAGGAAATGGAAGGCCACAGGCACAGTTGCTGTTAAACTCAACAGGTCTGGCAGGCCAAGAAAAATACAGGAGCGACATATGCAGAGGCAGGATTGTGAGAATGGTGACAGATAAAACACAGATCACCTCCAAAGACCTGCAAGAACATCTCGCTGCAGATGGTGTATCTGTACATCGTTCTACAATTCAGTGCAATTTACACAAAGAACATCTGTATGGCAGGGTGATGAGAAAGAAGCCCTTTCTGCACTCACACCACAAACAGAGTCGCTTGTTGTATCAAATGCTCATTTAGACAAACCAGATTCATTTTGGAACAAAGTGCTTTGGACTGATGAGACAAAAATAAGAGTTATTTGGTCAGAACAAAAAGCGCTTTGCATGGCGGAAGAAGAACAAGAAAAACACCTGCTACCTCCTGTCAAATTTGGTGGAGGTTCCATCATGCTGTGGGGTGAGCTGTGTGGCTCGTTCAGGGACTGGGGCCCTTGTTAAAGTCAAGGGTCGGATGAATTCAACCCAATATCAACAAATTCTTCAGGATGATGTTCAAGCATCAGTCACAAAGCTGAAGTTACGCAGGGGTTGGATATTCCAAGAAGACAATGACCCAAAACACAGTTGGAAATCTACAAAGGCATTCTTGCAGAGGGAGAAGTACAATGTTCTGGAAAGGCCGTCACAGTCCCCAGAGTCGAATATCATCAAACATCTATGGGGTGATTTGAAGCAGACTGTCCATCAAATTGAACTGAACTGGAGAGATTTTATAGGAGGACAGCGTCTAGAGGCTCAAAAGAGCAAAATGAGGCTCAACTAAGTATTGATGTCATATCTCTGTTGGGGTGCCCACATTTATGCACCTGTCTAATTTTGTGATGATGCATATTGCATATTTTCTGTTAATCCAATAAACTTAATGTCACTGCTGAAATCCTACTGTTTCCATAAGGCATGTCAGATATTAAAAGTTGCTACTTTGAAAGCTCAGCCAACGAGAAACAAAAATCCAAAGAATTAAGAGGGGTTCCCAAACTTTTTCATATGACTGTGTATGTGTGTGTGTATGAATATGATGGATGAGTGGAGACTTGCACTCTGGGCGAGTTATAATTACTGAATCTATTTATATACAGTATTATACTAGTCACGTTAATATAAATATAAATAGATTCAGTAATTATAACTCGCCCAGAGTGCAAGTCTCCACTCATCCATCCATTTTATTTCCAGCTCCGCTTATCCTGTTCAGGGTTGCAGGGAGCTGCAGCTTACCCTGGCAGCATTTTTGGTATAATGTGGAAACCAGCAAACCCAGAAGATACCCACACTCGTCCATAAGGCGGCAATTCAGAGCAGAGGTGAAGCCAGAAACTGGCATCTGGGATCTCCAGACTGAAGCCCCCATCCCCAGTTCCTTTTGCTTTATTCGACTCCAATGACCGTCCCACACACCCTAATCTTAACCATAGTGAAGCTCTGCAGCTCAGACAGACTCTATTGGTGCCCACTCGACCTAACTGGACCACAAAGGTGGAGGCTCCAGAGATAAATTTAAGTTGTGAGTAAGCTTTCTAAAACTTTGTGGTTCCGGACTTTCTTTCCCCTCTTGAAGTTTTGCACACCTCAATTCATTCATCACTGATGTAAGGTTTGGGGTCCTTCATTGAAGGCGTGTTGCTGAAGTGATTGACAGTTGAGGATTAACCCGAAACAAATAATTGCATTGAAGGGTGGGGGTAGGGGAGATCTTTCTTTTAAAACTGCCGCACTTCACGTACACCGAGAGAACGTGCAATCCGCGCACATGCGGCGCCCTGCACAGAGTCCGACTTTGCACGTTCTCCTCGTACGCATTGCGTTCCCGCATACAAAACTGTCCACCTTATCGTCACGCTGTTAAATTACAGCTCGACTGGATTGCTTAACGACTGTCTGTTTTACTTTCAGTTTAATGGATCGTTTTACAGAAAACTGCAGACATATTTAGTCCGATCAAATATCATGTTTTCCCTTTTCTGTCAGTCAAGCGTAGACACCCTGCGGGGCAGGTCATCCAATGCGACTCTCGTAGGCGAGAGAAGCCGGCGGGGGCGCGTGCACGTCAGTGTATACAAGCATGCGAACGCAAACATGCACGCGCGTCCCGCCCGCGCACTCCAGCTGGCTCTCTGCCAGCGCGCTGAGCTCTTAATGACAGGCCTACGTGCGGCGCGTGAGGCCGCCGAAGTCAAACACGAAGTGCCACACTTGAGAGACGGGCTGAGCGCCACCGACCGACAGACTGACTCATCGATTTCAAGGGAGCGCAGGGCTCGGCTCAGCTAACAAATGAACTGGAAAAAAGGGGGCTTCCCGAATGGCTTAGCCTTTGCATCTAATCAATAGCAAGCCGTTAAGGTACCGACTGCGGGAATCGCAAAGTATGCAGAAAACATCTCCGCATTACAAGTACGTGCGTGGTGGGATGATTAACGTTTATTTACTTACTTGGCTGACGCCTTTATCCGCGGCGACTAACCACATTTCAGATACAATTGGTTCCTTTTCTTTTGTTTTGTTTTTCCCCAGATGGCGCACAGGGTCACAGAGTGTCAGTAGCGGAATTTCAACTCGCAACCTCCGGGTCTCAAGTAAAGTACCATTCAGATCAATCTATTATGTGGTCTGTGGCCAGATTTTTAGTGCCTTACCGATCTATTATATAGTGCCCTTTGTTTTTATACTTCTACTAATATTAACCGTCTACTTATCTGTAATTACTTTTAACTATTTGGCTGATGGCGACTTACAACATTTGAGATTGAGTCACTTCTTTTTCCAGTTGCCCCACAGGCAGGTGAAGTGACTTACTTGCTCAGGGTCGCAGAATTTGAAGCTGCAGCTTCAGGATTAGAAGTCCACTATGGCACACTGCCTGCACATCTATCATGATATCCATTATAATGTCTTATCTGTCTATTATACAGTCCCTTCTAACTATCATGCAAGTACATTTTTCTATCCGTTACTTTTTATTTGGCTGACAACTTTATCTGAGGCGACTTGAAACATTTGAGATACAATTGGTTCTGTTTCTTTTGTTTTTGCAATTGGAGCGCAGGCAAGTGTAAGTGCAAAGCCTTAACCAGTACGCCACACGGCCTGCATATCTATCAAGATCAGGGCTGGATTAACCATTAAGAAAAAATAAGTATGTGCTTAGGGCATCAAGGGCAGGGGGGGCACAATGGAAATTTTTTCCATTGCCGGATTTCCCATGGAACATATGGTGCAAAACTGCAAATGGTGTGGCTGAACCAGGGTCCACAAAAAGGGGCTTCCACATTAAATTACAACAATTACATAAATAAATATATATACACATATATTATTCTGCTTCGTACTTGTAATATTTCTGTTGCACTATTGTATTGAGGATGACTTGTGTTCCGTTCTGTGTATTGTGTTGTATTTACCCCCCCCCCTTTTTTTTTTTTTGACACCCACTGCATACCCAACCTACTTGGAAAGGGGTCTCTCTCTGAACTGCCTTTCCCGAGGTTTCTTCCATTTTTCCCCTACAAGGGATTTTTTTTTTTTGGGAGTTTTTTCTTGTCTTCTCAGAGAGTCAAGGCTGGGGGGCCATCAAGTGGCAGGGCCTGTTAAAGCCCATTGCAGCACTTCTTGTGTGATCTGGGGCTCTACAAAAATAAATTTTAAAATATATACATACATAGATACACACACACACACACAAAAATAGTAAAATAGTAATAATAGAGGTTAATGAAATATATTCATCTTGGGAATGCAACAAAATTAGAATCTGGTAACAGTCCACTGAGGCTCAAATGATCTTTCTCTCTTTCTTGGTCATCTCGGCTGTCCCGTTGAGTTGTCTACCGTGCAGCTCATAGATGTGGGGCACCAAAATCTTTGAAGTGCTTAGGGCCTCTAAAGGCCTTAGTGTGGCTCCGATGAAGAGATCTGTCATGGTGTCTTTCCCCTCTCTCTCAATCTACCTACCTACCTACAATATAGTGCCTTTCCCATCTGTCTACATATTACTACTTGGCGGACATCTTTATTCAAGGCTACTTATGAAAATTGATATACAGCTGGTTACATTTTTACTTTGTTGTATATGAAGTTTAGGTAAAGTATGAGGTCGAGATTTTGATGAATCTCGACGTTTTAGACCTCCCCGCATCTAAAAAATACCATTTTCTGAATTGTGTCTGTCTGTCTGTGTGTAAACACGATAACTTGAGTTCACTTTCACTTTTTTGCAAGACAAAACGTAGATTTCTATCACCTTTTAAGCTCTTTCCGCTAACCGGAAGTAGTACTTTACCTTTTCATTTGTGAAGCTGCAGAGTCCGATTTATTCAACTTTACCTTTATAATAATTGTTCAATATATTATTAATTTGAATAGATGTTGATGGTTCTTTAACATCATATAAAAATAATCCTTGTCTTGCAGTTTATCCCATCCCCATGACTTTCTCATAGACTCAGATCACTCCCAATTTTTGTTTTTCCAATTGCGGCCCAGGCAGGTGAAGTGCCCTGCTGAGGGTCTCCCAGCGTCCGTAGAGGAGTCTGAGCCCACACCTGCAGGATTAGCCTTACCCACTGCACCACTCTGCCTTTTTAAAAATCACATCAATTCAAGTCTTATGCAGATTACAAAGAGTCAAACGCACCGTCTCAATTTCTTAGGAACATACGAATAGCAGACCCGCCGAGTCAGAGTGCCAGCATTAAGCCTGGCATGTGTTTGTAGGTTGTGTCGTTGGTCTACGTGGTGGTCTTACGTTTGTAACTGGCAATTGGGGTTTGGGCTGGAGAGAAACGTGCTTTAAGATAAAGACAGGAAAGCTACAGTGTTTAAAAAAGCCACGGCATTGACATCCTGCCTCTTCATCGCAATTGTGACCGCTATCCTGTCACGCACTGCATCGGGGTGGGTGGTCAACAGCCCCTCAATACAAGTAAATGCAAAGCGGAATGGTGGCAGGTGAAAGGTCACTTCATCCATCTTCAAAGCCGCTTTAGCCTGAGCGGTGTGGAGGGGGAAGCCGGAGCATATCTCCGGGCAAACAAATCGGATACAGGGCGGCAGGGAAATTCCCTTGAAAAAGGATGCCAGGGTGAACACACACACAGACTGGGGGCCAATTTACATCGCCAGCCCACCTGACCTGCATGCGTTTGGGGGGGGGGAACCACAGACACAAGGAGAACATGCAACGTCCACACAGGGGAGGACCCCATGACATGAAGCCCACCGCGCCACCACGGGAGTAAAAGAGATTTCCAAAAACACTGCAGAGATAAACACCCGGAGCAAAGAGATGCAAATCTTTTGCATAGAAAGTTATTTTCAACTGTATTATTATTATTATTAAAGCAAAGAGCCACTAAACACGTGGAATGTAAAAATGGACGCTAAATGTGTGCACTCATATTATAGGTGAGTGACACGCACACACTGCAATGTCCCACTTCTTTTGGTTTCTGATGACCATGAGAATGCTGTCATTGTTACCCACCGCAGACCCCCAAACCACCATAAGGAAACTGCGCCTGCATTCCTGCTTCAGGTTTAAGCCCCCAATACTACCGCCTTAAAAACGCTGCTTCTTTAATGGCACTTTACGGTTCTTTACCGAGTTGTGTTTCTTCGTAGCTCCAGCGCTTCACTGACTCAACACCATTCTATTCTGGGACGAGTTCTGTGCATGTGAAGTTGTGCTTTTATAATAAAAAAATTTTGGGAAGAGAGACGAGATGTGATTTTCCTCAGAGAGACGTCCCACGAGACGAGACTTTGTGCCAAGAGATTTAACCAACACCCGGGGCCGGAAATAAAAGACAAAGAGTAGAACGTCGTAAAGAATTCAAAAACGCTGGCGCAATACACATGCAGAGCAGGTTAGGGATAATGGAAGTATGAAAATTCAAAAGTCTCAAAATTTATAGTAAAGAAAGCATTAGCGCAGTAAAAAAAATGGAAATGATTACTCAGTGACATAACCGAACAGTGAAAAGAGATCGAATATATTTTTTGTATATAAACTAAGTCAGAGACTCGTAGATCGTCTAATTCGTGTTGCCATCAGTAGCGTTTCTTCTCAATGAAGAGGCGTATGCACGAGAATTAAAAGATTTGTTGTTTGGTGAAAGTGAAATCCCGCAAGAGAAAATTTCAAGCCCTGCGAGACAAGACTTTATGCAAAGAGATTTGGAGAAGTCCCACGCACATCTAAAACATTTACAACTATGCACACGGTTCAGTCAGTTCTCATTTGTGTGAATGCTTTTGTCAGACACAGTTCGTGTAGAGAGAAAGAAACGATATTCACTCACGGGCAGTTATACGTTGTGTTGTCACGATGGAACTCCAGACATGGAATCAAAATTGGATGATAAAGTTTTAAGCAAACACTAGTAGTTTAACTTGCAGCTTTATCATCTATGATTGGCTCTTACACCACAAGTGGTACTTGACCTTTTATTCATGCAGCTGCAGAGTCTGATTTATTCAACTTTACTTTCATAATAATTGTTCAATATGTGATTAACCCTCATCCATGAATGCCATTTTGATTTTGCCTCTGAAATGAAGTAAATGTGATGTAAATTCTCAATGGTTTACATGTTACCTTTGTAATAGTGAACACCGCACCACGTAGTTAACGGAAGGAGTTGAAACTCACACTGAGCTATGGGAGGGTACTGGTACACGTGCTCTATCAAGAACAGCAGCGCAGCGTTGCCAGATCGCTTGCAGTGTTGCCAGTCTCATTACTTTTCTGCCACACCTCATATATCTCCAAACATGTCCACCTATTGTTTCAATTTATTTTCTTTTATTGCCACAAAACTGAAGATTTCATACAAAGGAGTCTATTACAGTATATACTGTATAAACCACCTACAACTGAACACCAGCAAAACCAAGGAGCTGGTGGTGGATTGTAGGAGGACCAGGCCCCTCATGGACCCCGTGATCATCAGAGGTGACTGTGCAGAGGGTGCAGACCTATAAATACCTGGGAGTGCAGCTGGATGATAAATTGGACTGGACTGCCAATACTGATGCTCAGAGCCGACTAGACTTCCTTAGAAGGCTGGCATCCTTCAACATCTGCAATAAGATGCTGCAGATGTTCTATCAGACGGTTGTGGTGAGCGCCCTCTTCTACGCGGTGGTGTGCTGGGGAGGCAGTATAAAGAAGAGGGACGCCTCACGCCTGGACAAAGTGGTGAGGAAGGCAGGCTCTATTGTAGGCACTGAGCTGGACAGTTTGACATCCGTGGCAGAGCGACGGGCACTGAGCAGACTCCAGTCAATCATGGAGAATCCATTGAACAGGATCATCTCCAGACAGAGGAGCAGCTTCAGCGACAGACTGCTGTCACCGTCCTGCTCCACTGACAGACTGAGGAGACCCCACACTATGCGACTCTTCAGTTCCACCCGGGGGGGTAAACGTTAACATTATACAAAGTTATTGTCTGTTATACCTGCATTGTTATCACTCTTTAATTTAATATTGTTCTTTATCAGTATGCTGGAGTATGTGAATTTCCCCTTGGGATTAATAAAGTATCTGTCTATCTTCCATTGACCTTAGGAGGATGTCACACCCGAGTTCTAGCGAAAACATTTGGAAAAACCAATAGGGACCCTTCCAGGAAAAAAAAAAAAAAAAAACTTTTGCTGTGCTTACTCCATTGGAATCAACAGCTGCTGATGACGCATTACGTGGGATTTTGTGCATAAAAACACTTCCATGGAAAGAAGGTGGACAGCATCGTGTGTGTGTGATTTAATGAGACACAAATAGAAGTGCAAATGAACAGCAGAACTCTACAGCGATCACTAAAGGAGGTAAGTCGCCATAATAAAAAAAACAAAACATTTATATAGCGCCTCTCACGTCAGCATCTGAAGGCAGACAAACTCGGACTTGACAGCCCAGCCCAGAGGGTCCGAGCTGGCAATCCGACTAGTGGGGGCATTCCAGTGGAACATTCCGACTTCCACATCAAATGGAACACAGCCAAGGGAGTTCATAATTAGGATACTGAAGGACTAACTGCAGAAAATGGGGCTTTGCTGTCAGAAGTGAATGAGAAAATCAAAAGTCTGACATTTCAAGCCATACAGGCAATCAGCAATTTTATTAAATCAGTGAGTTTAACAGACTCTTCTTTAAAAAAAAAATAAATAAATAATTTCTGGGCGATTTCAGACTTTTGACTGGCAGCAAATGCGACGGGTTTGTGATTCCCAAAGGGCTGCACTCTCAAACGTGACGGCTCCTTTAATGGCTTTTTATTGGACCGTGCGGTTTCTCGTAAAACCATTGACTCGAAAAAGAACCGTTTAAATCTGGGAAGAGGTCTTCAGGCTTTAAAAGGGTTTGTAATAGGTGGGTAAAACAAAAATGTGATGGATAGTAGACCACCTAGCCAGAGGTCAAGAAAACCCAAACGTAGCTGACGTAGTCACACACAGAGAGCGTCCATTTAAAATAGGATAGGATGGCCGGTGGCATTTCACAGATCTGTCATCATCCTTTCATGGCCCCTTCATGTGGGGGGGTGCTTTTGGGAACCAAAAATGGTTCCGCTATGCCAGGGGTTCCCCACCTTTTTCCACTCCACTAAAGTAAGTTTACTCCCACCTTGTTTTGCTCAGTAACTGGAGTTCACACTTCTGCTACAACAAATAGATCAATAGATCGCTTTAACACTGAAGTGAAGTTCAAATACTGCAGAATAATGAGATTTCATAGATTTAAAAACAAGTAAATCTTCAGGGACACCAGAACCGAGCACACCAACCTTTCACCTCATTCTGGATATTCTCTGCACGGCTGTTGAAAGAGCAGGTCTTACATTGTCTTTTGGAATTCATCAAAATGTCAGGCCTTGGAGCAACCAAATTTGGTTTCCATAAGAAGAATATTATGACATTGTATTTATAAAGCATTTCCCAGAGCGGGGTATATGGAACATTGGATACAAATATGTTCTGCAATGAACACTACATTAAATAAATTACAGGATATGTAATGCATTCAATATAATAAAAAAAGAGAGTAAAAAACTGAATTCAATGCTGGAAGCAAAGCCTGAACAAATAACATAATTTGTGATATAACACACACTGCACACAAATTATCCCAATATCCACATGAAAGTTCTAGAAAGAACCTTACAATCCATAACATGAATTGAGAATATATTTTTAAAATGTAAATGGACTCAGGATTTTAAAATGAAAATAGCATACGGGCTACGTTCAGATTTTCTTGATCAGTTCGTATCCTGCACTAAACAGTAAAGATTTCTTTTGTCTACATCATCATCATCATCATTATCCGACTGACCCTTTTATCCAAAGTCACTTACGTTAGAGATGTACAATTGGCAACATTTCTATTCCCCAATTGCAGCGCAGGTAGCTGAAGGGAGTTATCCTTGGTCATGACCATTGGAACCAAACCCCCAAATCTCCAAAGCCTTGACCAACACACCTACCTAACATATAATGAACCTTCTCAAAGCTCAATGGGTCAATATCATGTGCCAACCCAATAAACTGCCATTAAAGAACCCAAGAGTGTAGGGGAAATGTACCTCAGGTTGGGAACCCCTGTCCTATAGGACTGGTGTGAAGAACAACTTTGACACCATTTTAAAAAAGTTGTAAATGCAGGTTCTTTTTATCCAGTTTGGTTGCCTACACTACATCACGTTAAAGATTTCTGTTCTGTCCGCATATTCTTGAAAGATTCAGGATCCAATTTTACCTACAAAGAACCTTTTCTCAGAATAAAGTGTTCCTTTCTCAAGCAATGGACATAGGAGTAACCACGCGAGCCTGTACATTGCCGTTACAGAAGCACAGTTTTTAAGAGTGTACTGCCAAGACTTCGTTCGTGTGTATTCTATCCAGTATGCATAAGTGCTTTACGTTTAAAGAGGCACAGAGCTCTTTTAGCTGAGCTCCTGTCCCTCGCCACCTTGTGCGACCACCCCAACCTCAGGCTTACCTTCGAGCGCTCTTTAATGTCGTGTTTGCCGAGTCTCCCGACGCACAGAATCACCAGCTTGTCAATCAGCGACAGCAGGAAGTTGATCGCCTCGCAGCCTTTCTCTACCCCGCTGACCCAGGCGATTTTATCCCCGCGGATATGCCTTCTGCACACTCCAGTGCGGCGACCCGCCAGCTGTCCGTCATGGAGAAGACCCGAAGCGTGCATTTCTTTCACTTGGTCCAACACGCATTGGCCAACCAGGTCCCCCAAAAAGTTATCCAGATAGAAGAAGCCGCGTTCCAGGAGGCAGGGGACTATCTGCTGCAGCGCCAGTTTCTCCAGATCCAGCTGCATTACGTGCTGCAGTAGCGGCATTGTGCCCCAAAACGATTAACGCACGGCTTAATCTCAGTCCCAGATACAAAGTGAGCAAATCCTCACACGCTGGAGATGACGCGGAGATATTCCATTAGCCAAAAACTTCACTTATAAAAGACCTCGGCGGTGACGATCGTCTCACGCTGTCCACAAACCTGTTAACGTCTGAGTGGAAACGCAAACGTGCATCCTTATATATGTGCTTTCTATAATGCCCGTCTGTACGTGCGCCGAGACGCAAACAGTATTCACTAGCACAGCTGGACACCGCGTGAACGTGCCGATCTAGAGGTAACTGCGGGAGGCGGAGCAAGCAACCACCCCCGTGTGCCCAACCACAGGCGCGACGCTGATTGGGCAAACGTACCCCCGCCCGTGCTCGTCATTACCAAAAGGGGCTGGGCTAGCATGTTTGTTTTTTTTTTCTCCGAAGCGTACTTTTGCTCAATTCTTCAGTATCAATTCCAAATAAATGTTTTGAGATTATCGCTGGGGAAGTGTTGTTTATTATTTATGTCATAGGTTACAGTACGGGTCCACATCGTATCCTTCGGATGACAGCGACCCACGATTTTCCGATTTCCACATTTACACGCGCCAAAAGTAAGAACAATACGAAGAGAGCAATGTCTCGTTTAAAGAGGACTTAACCTTCCATTTTTTTGCTCAGACTGTTTTAGCTTTTAACAATGTATATATATATGTGTGTGTGTTTACCGGTCGGTTTACTGCGCTTTGGGATAAAGGCAGGTCCCTCGGAATGTCCTAGCACACACACCCTGTTTGAACCGAATGGGCGGAGCCAACACTACAGTGGGCGTGGTATCCGCCATTGAGTACATCCTTTACAGCATGTACGCGAGCGGCGATCGAGATGCTCGAAGACTTAACGCAGCACAGTTACTGATGAAATGTGCCCGTATCTTTCGTGTCTCACGTCTGGAAAAAAAAAATGAATTACGTATTAATTGCTTAAAGTAATTCCATTAAATCCATCCACAGAAATCGGCAAAAGTGGATTTGAAATCCTGTCCAAGTTGCAGGAAAGCGGACAGAACGTGGAATTAAAAAGCGGGCTAGCATATAAGGCGACAGTCAGGTTAACTTTCATTTAAGCTCAAATGCCACCAAGGGGATATTGTATTTATATATAATAATAATAATAATAACCACAATAACAGAATGAGAGGCTGCTCAAGGGGGCGCGACTTGTTTCATAACACAACATTCTAAAGCCCGCTTAATCCAATTCGGGGTCGCCGGGGGGGGGGGGGATGTCTTTCATGTGACATCAGTTTTCCATGTTTAAACGTAAAACGAGTTCAGCATTCAGTTTTTTGCATAACAAAAACACTCACCTTGTGTCTGCCTCTGATTTTGTAACGCCCCAGCATGCCGTCGGCGTACAGGATGAGTTTGTCCATTTTGGAGAGAAGGTAGCCGATACTTTCACAGCCGGGCTCGTTGCCCTCAACCCAGAGGATCTCATCCCCTCGAATCGACTTGCTTTGGTCCGACTTTTTGCTGACTAACTCCCCGGCCCGAAACTTGTCACATTGGTGCAGAGTGACAACATCGTTCAAAATCCTGTCCCCGACTTTACTGCCGAGGAAGCGGTCCACGATGCACAAGCCGTAAGACTTCATACACGGCACTATATATTGCACTACCAGTCTATGGGAACTGGTCCTCCGGTGCTCCTTTGTGGCGGCTTTACCGTGCACTTTATTCAAGGCACCAGGGTTCCCCTCGCAGCTATTGAGGGCTGCTTCCTCCGAGAACCTGGCTAGGCGAAGGACATGCGGCTCGTCCGACGGACTTTTCCCGAGGGAGCAGTCACTGGCTTCGTGAGTCTTCTGCTTTAGGAAAACTCCTATCTTGTTCGGTTCGTTCTCCGAAGCGGCTGCCATCTGTCCGCCTGCCGGTACTCGCTCCTCACATGCTTCGATCAGTACAGTTTAAGGAGACGTGGAAGCTACCATTGTACGAGCCTAATACAATCTATTAAAGTGTATCCCTCCCGGCGCGTGCACGCCTTTGGCGTTAGCGCACGTAGCCAGGGCGCGCCCCTCCTCCCTCGCTCGGGTACGAGCGCCGTCGAGGTACCCCACATGGTCTCTGCAGATGATTAACGAAGTCGGAGCACCGCGTGCTGTTGGGCGTGAGTGACGTTACCACATATTATTCACAAGTTATGTAAGTATTGATTAATACTTAAGCGGAATTCATCTTCAAACGAATTCTGCAATAAAAAACAACGAAACAGACTTTTCATAATGCCGGCCAAGTCAACCTTTCATTACAACTGTAAGCGCGGGGTCGACTGTGTTGATTAGTCAATGCAGGTAAGAATTTCACGGTAGGTGTCACGATATTAACCAAACGAACCACTTGAGCCTTGCGTAAATAAGTGGAATTAAATTAACCGTTTTACACAATGCCAGATTAGAGTGCTGCTGGGGCAGGCTCCACCATCCCAAGACTCTGTACTGGGACAGCGAGCCCAGAAAGCGTGCGGGCGGGCAGCAGGCAGCAACACAATGAAATATTCAATTAATACCTATAATATACGCGTACAGTGGGGTCAGATAGTATTTAGTATTGAGACCCTATTTACTTCCTTACGACCTTTAGTTTATTGTACAGGGTGATTCAGAAAGATTCATCCAATTTCAAAGTGCCATATTTTTACAACCGTGAGGCGCCTAGGAGGCAATCACATGTCAATTGAAAGAGGGGGGTCATAGAGTTTGACTGTCACTACTCCCAAGAACACTGGATGATCTCCGAAATCACATTGAGAGAGCCGTGAGTACAGTGACACCTGACCTGCTCAATCGAGTCGGAGATGAATCTGACTATCACGTTGATGTTATCTGTACAGCTGGAGGAGGTCATGTTGAGCACTTGTAAAATGACATAATAAACTTAATGCTCACCGAAACCGTTTGCAATTTACTGCATTGTTATGCAATGATTTACAAGTGAAATAAATTGTTTTGAAATCGGATGAATCTTTGTGAATCACGCTGTATTGTAGGTTTCATTTGAAATGGATGCATTTTCCATTTGTGTCCATCTACATTTTGTACAAAACCCAAGAGTTTTGTTTTCTGTAGTTAATAAACTACTCGAACCTGCATCTGGCCCAACTACTTCTTCTACTGAAGTCTGTGAGGATTTCCTCCACTTTTTCCGTAACAAAATTAAAGATCTAAATAATTCAACTAACATAAATTCGTCATCTGTTTCTATCTCTCTCCCTGTTCTCCCACTCCATCCAGCTCCTTCTCTAAGTTCTCACCAGTCACATCTGCTTTTGTTAATGACCTGCTTTGTAAGATGAGGCCGACTACTTGTGTATTGGACCCCATCCGCAGCACACTACTTAAATCCTGCCTTCATGCCATAACCCCGACTATTACATTAATAATAAACTCATCCCTTGACTCTGGCTCTGTGCCGCTCACTTTTAAAATCGCTTCTGTAACCCCAATGTTAGAAAAGCCTGGTCTTGATGCTGACAATCTTAACAATTTCCAGCCTATTTCCCACCTACCTTTCCTGTCAAAAGCTCTTAAGCGTGTTGTAGCCTCCCAGCTCACCAATTATTTAACGTCTAATAATTTGATGGAACCCTTTCAGTCTGGTTTCAGGGTGCAGCACGGCTGTGAAACTGCTCTGCTACGGGTAACCAATGATTTGCTTATGGTAGCAGACTCTGGACAAACCAGCATATTAATTCTGTCAGACCTCGGTGCAGCATTTGACACTCCGGTCAGACATGACATTCTGCTGTCCAGAATGAAGAACATGCTGGGTATCTCTGGCACTGCCCTCCAGTGGTTCAAGTCCTATCTGACTGATAGGCAAGAGTTTGTTAGTCTTGGCAACAGTAGATCCAGCTCGGCGCCTTTCACACAAGGAGCTCCTCAGGGCTCTGTCCTCGGCCCTCTTCTCTTCTGTATTTATATGCTTCCCCTTGGCCATATTATTCATATTTTAGGACTGGGCTGTCATTTTTATGCAGAAGACACTCAACTCTACTTCAATGTTAAAAGTGGAACTTCATCAGAGCTTTCTCAGGTCACAACCTGCCTTAGTGAAATTAAAACCTGGATGGAGCAGAACTCTTTAAAATTAAACTGCAGCAAAACTGAACTCCTGCAAATTGGGACTAAAATGCAACTTAATAAAATGAGCTCCTTCCCAGTCCATCTTGGCGGTGATCTCATCAGACCTGCCTCTACTGCAAAGAATCTTGGTGTCATTTTTGATTCCTCCCTTTCTTATTCTGCCGACATAAATCACATTAAGAAACTTTCTTACTTTCACCTCTGTCACATATCCCGTGTTCGCTCCTTCCTCTCCTTTTCTAATGCTGAGAAACTTGTCCCTGCTTTTATCACATCCCACATCGATTATCGTAACTCGCTGCTGGCAGGTGTCCCTTCTAATCTTATATCACAGCTCCAGCTTATTCAAAACTCGGCTCCAAAAGACTCGAACCAGCAGCAGCGAGCACGTCACACCCATCCTGCTCCGTCTTCACTGGCTCTCTGTGTCTTACAGAATCGAATATAAAATCCTACTAATAACCTACAATGCCTTAAATAACCTCACGCCAAACTACTTCAGTGACCTTCTCCATCGCTATGTGCCTGCCCGCCCACTAAGGTCCTCTGATTCTGGCAATCTTGTTGTGCCCACACTAATCTACACTCCATGGGTGACAGCAGGGCCTTCAGCTGTATAGCGAGTGTCCAGACTCTGGAATGACATCAAGAAATTAATCAGGTCAGCTGACTCCATGAATTCTTTAAAAAACAACTCAAAACTCATCTGTTCAGGTAGGCTTTTAGCTCTACTTGACTTCATTCCCGTTCTCTCAGTTTACCTCCATGTCAAGATGCTCATGTAACCTGTATGTATGTGTGTGTGTGTGTGTGTGTGTGTGCTGGACCTTCAATTATGTTGTCTGTTAGGCTTTTTCTCTGAATTCACTGTCATAATCTTCTTTATTTATTTATCTGGTGTGTACAATGCTGTATACTGTATACCCTGCCGTTCTTTCTTAAATTCTGTAAGTGCCCTGAGCATGGGAAAGGCGCTATATAAATAAAATGTATTATTATTATTATTATTATTATTACATTCAATAACCCATAATGACAGTGAGAACACATTTTCAGAAAGGTTTACACATTTGTTAGAAATCAAAATCTGAAATCTGTCATTCCTAGAAGTATTTTGACCCTCAGTTCAGCACTTTGTAGAAGCCCCTTTAGCAGCGGTTTCAGAATTTCCGTTCTTCTTGGCCAAGTCTCTACGAGCTTTGCACTCCTGGATTTGGCCAGTTGATTCCGTCTCTTCCGGTCCCATTAGACTGGATGGGAAGCGTCTGTAAACGTCAATCTTCAGGGCTCTCCACACATGTTCTGTGCCACTCGAGGACACTCGGAGACTTGTCCCGAAGCCACTCCAGCATTGTCTTGGCAGTATAGTTCAGGTCATTGAACCGTCGCCCAAGTCTGAGGTGCTGTGCACTCTGGAGAAGGCGTTCTTCAAGGAACTCTCTGTATTCAGCTGCATTCATCCTTCCCTCCATCCTAACCAGTCTCCTTGCTGCCACCACCATTCTTCACTGTAGAGGTGGCATTTGGCAGGTGATGAGCTGTGCCTCGTCTTCACCAGACATCGTGCTTGGATTTCTGCCCAGAGAGTGCAATTTACATCTCATCAAACCAGAGAGTCTTTCTCCTCATGCTCTCAAAATGCCTTTTCCTCAAGCGTGGCTTCCGTCCAGCCACTTTACCGTAAACACCTGATTGGTAGAGTGCAGCTGAGTTGGTTGTCCTACCGTCTTCTGAAGCTCTCTTAGGGGGCACCATTGGGTTCTTCCTCACCAAACCCCTTTTTGCCCAGTTACTCAGTTTGGTCAGTCGGCCAACTCTAGGAAGAGTCCTGGTGGCTCTAAACGTCTTCTTGAGGCCACTGCACTCCTGGGCACACACAAAGCTTTACAAAAGGTTGTGATCTCCTTGCCCTCATCTGTGCCTCAGCACAATTTGGTTGGTGGAGGTCTACAGAGAGTTGCTTTGATCTTCATGGCTTGGTTTTAGTCCTGACATGCAGTGTGAATTGTGGGACCCTCTATACACGGGTAGACTTGTGAGGGAATTTATTTGTAAGTGATGTCCAGTCAATTGAATTGGACTCCAATCAGGTTCTGGAAACATCTCAAGAACAATTAAAGCAACCAGGAGGGATCAGAGCACAAATTGGGGTGTCGCAGCAAAGGGTTCTGAATACGACTAGGAATGGGAAATTTAAGTTTTTGATATTTAATATATTTGCCAACCTTTCTCTAGTCACTAACGTTATGCGTTACTGCGTGTAAACTGATGGCCAAACAGGGCACATTTACCCATTTGAAATTAAATCTATAGGGTGGTTCAGATCTAATTATGCAATTTTCATTATGCTATATCTTATTAAGTTTATTACATATAGAATTCACAAAAAAAATCTTTTTCTTGCTGACAGATGGCAGCACCTGCCCTGCATTCCAAAATGGCGGGGAGACGGTTGTCAGTCGAACAGCGGGTGCGATGTGTTCACCTTTTCATAATTGCATAATTAGATCTGGACCACCCTGTACTGCACAATAAAGGTTGTAGAAATTGAAGATGCCCAAATAGTTTCTCAATCCACTGTACCTTATGCACATTAGGACTTTGGAAGGAGGCAGAAGTTCATGGAAGCACAAGTGCCAGGCCTTGTAGGGACCAC
This sequence comes from Polypterus bichir lapradei, assembly GCA_026402145.1. NCBI lineage: Eukaryota > Metazoa > Chordata > Cladistia > Polypteriformes > Polypteridae > Polypterus > Polypterus bichir. The sequence goes on along the minus strand of JANRMT010062797.1, from coordinate 4,773,294 downwards.
TTGCCACCCTGCCATTCTCTGATTTTTTTTTATTAATTTACCCAGATGATCCCTCGGGAGATCCTCCTCTGTTTCATGCTGCTGCCACTCTGTACATGGCATCCAAGCTCTTGGATTTTCCAAACTCCGTCACGATCGTTTAGTTGTTGAAAACCTTCTCAGTAGCGCATAGGGCGACTGGCACAGCTTCTTAAGACGACTGGCACAGCGTCTTAAGACGACCGATTCTTGAATTACATTCTGGTTTCGTTTTGTCTGGCTCAGAGACTCAATTCCCCCTTCTCTCCCTCCTGGTCTGTTTATGACGTAGCCCAGCATGAACTCCCCAGACTTCACCATCCTTGCCCACACCACTAGGATACCAAATGACATGTTTGCCTGATGTGTCAAGCCAGAGTGGTACTGAATGCAAATCCTGCCATCCATTCGTCCATTTCAACACTTCATACTGAGTTTGGGTCCACCTGTCCAGTTAGCAGCGGGCACAAGGCAGGAACACCCCCCCCCCCCCCCCCCGGTTGCCAGTTAGCGTGTCACACGTGTCTTTAGAAATGTCCCATCACAAATGTTCTGCTTACAAAAGAACACAGAGTGGCACAGGGGTGAGTGCTGTGGCTATGCAGCTCCAGGGGGTGTGTGTGTGTGGAGTCTTCATGTTCTGCTTGGGTCTTGTGTTGTTGTTTTTCCTCTCATATCTTAAAACTTTGTACAAGAACGGGCATGGTTGGAGTTGTGTGCGTGCCCGGTCATGGGCTGAGAGTGCTCCACCCAAGGTTGGTTCCTGTGTACCCCCGTGACAAACCTCCTGACCCTGTGAAGTATTCCCACCCACCACCAACGGCAGTCACGCTGGGCGGAAGTGAGCAGCCAATCGTTTTGCCAGGCTGTAAAGGTCGACCAGTGATAACGGCTCATTAGCCTGTCACACGCTGTCAGCTGAAAGGGGCACACAGCTTACAGTCTGAGGCGTGGGAGGGCGACGACGCTTTTTGTTTTGTTTCAAAGGTCATAGCTGGTGACTTTCAGGGGGAGTGGAAATGGGAAATTGTTTTGTTCTGCCACTTTAGAAATGCCCTTTGCTTCTTCAATCCTTCATTTGTACATTTATATCAAGCCTCCCAGTCTGATTATCCAGTACAGGGTTTGTGGAGACCAGAACCTTTCCTATCAGCACTGGGTGCACGTGACACATATCAACCCTAAACTGGGTGCCAGTCCATCACAGGGCACACTCCTTACCAGTCAACCTAAGCTGCACTTCTTTTGGGGGTGTGGTAGGAAAACTGGAATGCCTGGAGAACATCAATGTGGGCACAGGGAGAACATGGAAACACCACCACAGATGGTATATGCAAGGGTGCCCTGTGATGGATTGGCACCCCTTTGTTTTCAGTTCTACTGGGACAGGCATTAGCCTGGTCTAGATGTGCCTTACAATGTGGGCACAGGGAGAACAGGCTGTAGCTGCCCCAGAGGATGGGTGAGGGTCCCGCCCTGGACAGAGAGGTGGAGTCCTTACCCGGAAGGAAGGATGGACTAAAAGGGGGCAATGCCCAATTGGGATGCCTTATGATCCCCGTCCTGGGTGGGATGCCTGAAAAGTACAAGAACTGGCAGGAAGGCATGGCAGGAAGTAGTTCATGCCCCACTTTAATGGGTGGCAGTGTCCCAGTTTGCATGGGAGTTGGAATCCAGAGGACCAGCCCTTTTGGGATCCCTGGCAGACGATAGGGGGCGCTGCCAGGGGAGTATCTCCCTGGTTTTCTTATAACCCACCACATCACAGTAAGGACACCCGGGTCCTCAGTAAAAGAGAGCGCACTGCCTAGTCTAGGCGAATCGGAGATGGGCACCACTCACCTGGTGGAGTAGCAGTGCGGTGGGGTGAGAGGGCAAGAGAAAGAAGAAGAAGAAGAAGAAATGCGGGGGTTAATCGTTTATATTAAGCATTTTATAATAAACACCCCTTCGATTTGAACCCGGGACTCTGTTTGCGTGTTCGTGCTTTGGGGTTTGGTGCTCTGTGGCACCCCCTAGCCTTCACAATGTGAATATTGTATACGCATCTCACCGATGGTGGATGTGGGTTTGTTCCTGTCATCTACCACTGCTATAATAGGCACCAGCCTGGTCTGTATAATTGTGGGTACAGGGAGAACATGCAAGCATCACACAGACAGACATCTCACAGACGGTATGTGTGACGGTGCCCTGCAGAAGATCCTCCCTCATGCCAAATCTGAACTAATGTGGGCACAGGGAGAACATATAAACACGCAGACAGTTTCTGTGAGGATATCCTGCAGTTGATTGGCACCTCTTCCAGAGTATGTTCTTACCTTGTGGCCAATGATGCAGTGATAGGCACCACTTATCAATGTGGGCACACGGAGAATATGCCAATGTCACACAGACATCTCACAGGTATTGTGTGAATGAGTGTGACATTGCCCTGTAATAGATTAGAGTGCCATCCAAGGTTTGCTCCTGACTCATGCCAAGTGCTGCTGAGGCAAGCATCAGCTTAATCTAAATTCATGTGGGCACAGGGAGATCATGTGCACATCATGCTGACAGTTTATGTGAGGGCATTGTGGTACCTGGCACCTTGTCCAGGGTCTGTTCCTGGCATAAACTACATCCCAATGAAGGCACAGAGAGAACATTTAAATATCACACAGCCTTCTCATAGACCACCTTTGTGGATTTGTTCCTGTCTGGCCCCAGTTGTTGCCAAAATAGGTGCCAGCCTGGTCTGTATAAATGTGGGCACATGGAATACGTTTATACATCACAGATAGTGCATGCAAGTGTGTCCTGTAATGGATTGGCACAGCTTCCAGGGATTGTTCCTGCCTTGTGGCACATGCTGCCAGGATAGGTACCAGTCTGGTCTGGACATGCCTACTAATGTGGGCACAGGGAGAACATACGAGCCTAACAAAGACATTTCAAGGACGGTGTGTGTGTTAATTTCATGCCTTGCACTTATTTCTGCCAAAATGGGTGCCAGCTTGGTCTATGTAGATGTGGGCACAAGGAGAACATGTAAACATCACACAGTGTGTGCGAGTGCATCCTTTAATGGACTGGCACCACATCCAGGGTCTTTTCCAGCCTTGTGGCCAGTGCTGCCCTGGATAGGTACCAGTCTGGTTTAGACAGACAGTACCTATTAATGTGGGCACAGGGAGAAAATGTAAATATCACACAGGCATCTCGTAGACAGCCTGCATGGGTTAGTTTTTTCAAATTTGGTGCCAGCTTGGTCTATATAAATGTGTGCACAGGGAGAACATGCAAGTATCACAAAGACATCTTACAGAGGGTGAGTGTGAATGACTATGACTGTGCCCTGCAACTGACTAGCATCCCATCTTGGGTTTGCTTCCAACTTCTGCCAACTGTTGCTGAGACGGGCACCAGCCTCGTCTAGATTAATGTGCTCATAAGAAGAACGTGCAAACATCATGGTGGCCATTTTCCTGTGAGTGTGTCCTGAGATGGACTGGCACTTCAACAAAATTGATAATTGGGTAACCAAGAGATGGGAAAGGAACAGGGGTACGGTGTCTTTCAGCCATGGATCTGTGGAATTTAGTCAAGGGAATCCTATTTGGGCAGCACAGTGGCACAGCAGTTAGTGCCCTTGCTTTACAGATGCAGCATCCCAGTCTTAGTCCCACCACCTGCCATCTATGTGGCATTTAGCATAGTTTTGTTTTTCCCACAACCCCAAAGTCATGCCAATTTATTTATTTGGGCGACACTTTTATCCAAAGTGACTTACAATTGGCACACAGGCAGGTGAAGTGACTTGCTCAGGGTCACGGTGTGTCAGTGATGGGATTTGAACCCGCAACCTCAGGGTTTGAATTCCAAAGCCTTAACCACTGCGCCACACTACATGCCAGAGGACATGGGTCCGCTTAATGTACTGGCACTCCATCCAGGGTTTATTCTTGCCTGGCACCCAATGCTGCTGAGATAAGTGCCAGTACACAAATGATGAGCACAGGGAGGACATGCAAACACCACCTACAGTAGACACTGCATATTTATTTGCATTATATATGAACTTGGCAACCAGTCATGGGTTCGTTCCCAACTTGTGTTCTAAGCTGCCAGGATATGTGCCAGCCTGGCCTAGTCTAAAGCTGGCATTGAAAAAGTTGCAAACATCACACAGAAACTGAGTGTGCCTTGCCAGGGCCTGGTAACCCAAGGCAGTTCTCAGCATTGTACCCAAGGGCTGCCAGCCAGGATAGGCGCCATCTCCTGAAGCCTTGAACTGGACTGAGCAGGTTTGAGAATGTCGTCTTATGTGTGCCGACTGGCATCGGAGTTTTTTTTGTTTTTTTAAGTCTCTTTGTTCTTTTGCCCTGCGGTGCTGTGAAACATTAAGCTGGGATTGGCGCCCTCATTTTTTCATTGAGGTGCTCCCTTGCCAGTTCTTGGAAAGTGGTACTGTACTAGCAAGAGAACGGGATGAGGCGGGAAGGGGGCAGAACAAACAGACTTCAAAATATGCGCTCTAAATAGGAGTGCCAGGAAAAGGTGAATTTCTGCGGGCGCCTCACCCTCTGTGTCTGCTTGACGGGTATGGACTAGAGTGCTAACTAGATATTACTTAATGTGAAGGCCATGGGCAAGAATGAATGGTGCTTTATAGAGATGCCAGTCCATCAGCAGCAACACAACACTGGGGTCCAATGCTTTAGTTTTGTTTGTGTCTCGCCCCTGAAGTAAATGCCAGATAAGCTGGGTGGTGTCTTTGGCTCGTGCCTACATGAGTGGACTGGCACGGCGAGAGCTTATTAGGAATGTGTCACTGCTGGCATCGTTCACTGGTAATATTAGAGCCACCACTGCAGCTGATGCCATCCTGTGCCACTCCAACCCTTTCAGTGCTCAAGTTCAAATTTATTGTCATGTGTATCGAGTGTGTGCGGTGGCTCAGCAGCGCTTTCCTTTGGTGGAGGAGCCCACCGTGACACTTGATGTGACAATGTTGTCTGACTGCGTGACACATAAAAGAATCTGATTGTGGGCTGTGGCAATAAAAAGAGTCCCAAAAATGATGCTGTCTGCTTTAGCCGCTGCCATTCTTTTCATTGCACTGGTGCCCGTGTCCATGCCCTGGGGAGAAGCAGTCATCGGCACTGCGACAGGAAAACACAAAACTGTCACAGTCGACCAAAAGGGAAGCTCATTGTGAAGTCGGGGTGGTGGCGGGTCAGGGGAGCTCATGAGGTCGAGGTGACGAGTTAAGGACTGCAGTGCTGATGGTGACAGGAAGACGTCCTGCCCAATGAAAGTGCTTTACTTAACCGTTGGACGTTTCTTTTATATAGTGCCTTTCATAATGATGTTTAAGTTCAGCCAATTGGCATTTAATTCATACGGTGACGTGACATGACACGTGTGCACTTGTAAGTTCATATCATGCACGTCTATATAGTACCTTTCATGGCCAACCAGCTTTTTAATGTATATAGCGCCTTTCTAAGTGATGTGACCATTTGAGCACATTTAAGTTTTAACACAACATTTAATGTAAGCCCATTTGGGAGATGATTACAGCTTGAATTAAATCAGCCTTTAGTAATGCCGGTCTGTTTAGGATTCCAAGGATTAATAAAATAACAGTGAGAGGTCGAGCTTTTAGTTACAGGACCCCCCTAAACTGTGGAGTGGTCTGCCTGCTACTATAAGAGACGCCCCTTCGGTCTCAACCTTCTAATCCCGGCTGAAGAGTCATGACTTCAGATTAGCACACCCTGACTAGAGCTGCTGATTAACTGTACAGACTGTCATTAGCACTAAAACAGGAGTAATGTGGTCGTTAGAACTTGTTACTAACCCTCACCTATTCAGTTTCTCTTCTCGGTACTCAAATGTGCCACTTGGTGCCACTGCCCACCTGCCTGCCTAAAGTAAAGTCATCTCTGATGGAGGATCGCGGGAATCGTCGGGTAGAGGGGTCCTTTCATCGGATTGGGCCAATAGGGTGAGGTGGCTTGATGGCCAAGCTCTGCAGGACTCTGAACAAATCCTATTATGGGATATCATCTACTGTTGAATTCTGCTCTGCACTTGTAATATTTCTATTGCATTTCTTTTATACTGTATTGAGGATGACTTGTGTTCCATCCATCCATCCATCCATTAGCCAACCCGCTATATCCTAACACAGGGTCACGGGGGTCTGCTGGAGCCAATCCCAACCAACACAGGGCGCAAGGCAGGAAACAAACTCCGGCCAGGGTGCCAGCCCACCGCAGGGCACACACACACACCAAGCACACACTAGGGACCAATTTAGAATCACCAATGCACCTACCTAACCTGCATGTCTTTGGACTGTGGGAGGAAACCCACGCAGACACGGGGAGAACATGCAAACTCCACACAGGGAGGACCCGGGAAGCGAACCCGGGTCCTCTAACTGCGAGGCAGCAGCGCTACCACAACTTGCCTGGATCTCCGCGCAGGCCGTATCAGCTGTCGCTCCATCCTGTTGGCACCAGGCATCCACCACATCCATTTCTTCCAGTTCTCCTGAATTTCAATGTCACGTTCTGAAGTGACCGTGACCATTTGCTCCCCACTCCTCAAAAAAGTAAGGGCCTACAATGCCAAATTCTGCAACGGCGCACCAAACTGTAACACGTATGCTCACTGTGCGGGGGTCTCTGATGAAGTTCACCAGGGTGGGTTTCAGCCCAATAGTGAAAGTTTTGCTTATTTATGCAGCAACCATTCAAATGGCAATGTGCCTCGTGGCTGAGGTCACATGACGATGGCATCTCGATGAACGGTTTGCACACGACTCTCTACGGCTCTCCCAGTCTCTCTCGGTGAGTTCCTGCACTGCCATCATTCTGTATGGATGGAAATCGAGGTCCTCATGCAAAATCAAAGACGTGTTGGAAATGCCTGAGGCAGAAGTGCGCTGAACAACTAGGAGACTGCAAAATGAATGTCCTTACAGCTTGGAGGTTTTCAGGCGTTCGTAGACTCCGAGGATGGCCTGGACATTTTCTGTTCAATGTTGTACCCGTCTGTCTGAATTTAGAATTGTTTTCCGATTTGGGACGTCGCCGTCAGGAGGAATGCTGAAGTGCGTTCAGAAGGTGCGTTGTGTATTCATGAAGGATTCATTGTTTTCGAAGAAGACTTCGACAGCCAAAGCAACGGTGCGCACCGGACCAAGACATGTGGCTGACTGAAAACTACAAGGGGTCGCCTATCAAAAGGACCCCCACCCACCTCGCGCAATGACCTTAAGAGATGGGGTACTTCATGTTGGCTCACCCTGTAGTTGTCGTTGTTTGTGTTATCATTGGACTGTGTAGGTTGTCAGACATTAAGACCAAACAACGCTACTGTTATAAAACAACAGGCTCAGACAGTTGTGTCGAGTCTCGTATTATTTAAAAAAAGATGCCGCCTGCCCAGGTTTGCTGCACTAGACATCAGCCTTGTTGGCCTGAATGGCAGAGCCAGGCCTGAGTATGTCAAAGCGTATCCCGTCCAGGGCTGGGTCCTCTCCTGTGTGTGTGACGCTGCCAGGGTAGGCTCCAGCTCCTCCAACTCTGAATTGGAAGGAACAAACAATGAATTATTCAAAGGAAACACCGTCTCAAAGCCCTTCATCCAGCGCCTGTCAGTGTGGCCAGCATTAGGAGGTAGTCAAGCCAGAACGTTTGCTATGTCTTCATCTCAAATTCATGAATTTATGATCCTTAATGGGTTTTCGATTCTGGCAGCAACATTTCAATTGTCAATCGCCGATACGTACCACTGCAACAATGGTGGCTTTAAAGGCCGTGACCACAAGTGACGTCAGTTGGAGCCCCGCTACTAGAAGTGATGTCATCGATGGCACCGGCACCCGAGGAGAGTCTGCAGAGGATGAAGAGAGAGAGAGAGAGAGAGAGAGAGAGAGAGAGAGAGACTTAGTGCAGCTCGCCACCCCCTGGTCTGGCAGGGCACTACTCTTATTTAAGCCCTTTAGCTGCCTCCCATGTGTACGTGTGTGACAATATATAGTGCCTTTCATAGGAATCAATACCCTAAACCAATTAAGCTCGAGTGTTAAATGTAAGCCCTATCAGAAAACGTCAGCTTTATAGTGCCTTTCACAGGACAGATGATTGATGATTAGTGCAGTAGAACTGTAAGAGTGTGACTACAGATTTCTCCACCCTTATAAACAGTACCTTGGCCTAATGACCGAACTAACACCATTGACTAACAATGATATGCAGGTTGTCCATTGATCAATGGCCGGGAGTACCATTACAGAGAGTTGGGGGAATGGCTGCAATCACCGTATTGTAAGATGGTGAGAGGTGTACCCTTAGGCCCCCTCCTCGGTTCAGAGATGGTCGTTCCTTTTTCATGAAAATGGCCTCCTTGACTCCTCGCTCAAACCAGCGTTCCTCCCTATCCAGGATGTGCACATCTTCATCACTGAAAGAGTGACCACTGTCCTGTAGAAGTTAAATAGACTGGCCTGATGAGGTAGCTCTTCTGTGTTGTGCCATCCGCTTCGCCAGTGGTTGTTTGGTTTCCCCGATGTATGATTCACGGCAATCCTCTTGGCACTTAACTGCGTAGACTATATTGCTCTGTCTGTGCTGGGGCACCCAATCCTTGGGGTAAGAACAGCAACGGTTTGATGGTTTAAGAACCCCTTCTCCCCTTTAGGACTGAGTCTCTTTGTAATTTTACGACAAGATTGGGTGAAGTGCCTCAAACAAGTTTGGCTAATATTTCTCTGCTAAAGTCTCTCAGTCAACCCTCACAGGAAAGCCAGGCTGCCCAACTGCCAAGCTTTACCTTAACATATGGTTTGGGGGGATGGCAGTTGTGAGGGTATTCTGTGCCCCCATTGGTTTGAAGTATGGCTGTTTGGGACTGTCTTGTATCAGAAGCCTTTACGTGCCACGACGCCCTATTGGCTGCAGGGGTTGGACAGAAAACCTATAAATGTGCTTGCTTTACCTCACCCTCTCTCTCTCTTACCATCTCACATGACATGAACTGGAAAGGACAACACAATGAAGAGCACCGCTAAGGCAGCCATATTGAGACAGGCATGCTGACCACAAATGACGTCTTAACTGGAGACATTTTAAGTAACTAACAAGTCTGTGTGCCGCCTGAAGCTACACATCACCATTTATCAGGTTGTATGGTTGCCAATATTCAAATGTACTTTGCATATTGTTATTATTTATGAATATTATCAATAATACTTTATTTAAATTGTAACTTAACTCCTGCTTGTCTTTTACTATACCTAATTGCCTGAGGTTATAAATGTAGGGGGCGGCACCGTGGTGCAGTGGTAGCGCTGCCACCTCGCAGTTAGGAGACCCGGGTTCACTTTCTGGGTGTTCCCTGCGTGGAGTTTGCATGTTCTCCCCGTGTCTTCGTGGGTTTCCTCCCACAGTCCAAAGACATGCAGGTTAGGTGCATTGGCGATCCTAAATTGTCCCTAGTGTGTGCTTGGTGTGTGTGTGTGTGTGTGTGTGTGTGTGTGTGCGTGCGCACTCTGCGGTGGGCTGGCGCCCTGCTCGGGGTTTGTTTCCTGCCTTGTGCCCTGTCTTGGCTGGGATTGGCTCCAGCAGACCCCCGTGACCCTGTAGTTAGGATATAGCAGGTTGGAAAATGACTGAGTGACAGACTATAAATGTAGGAGGGAAGGTGGGGAGAAGTTATATGGTACAGCACCTTATAAACAGAAGTAAGTCTGGGAGATTTGAGGCATTCTGACAAAGGCTACATATTAATAATACAAAAGGGGAAAGTCGAGTAATAAATTATTCTGCCAAGACAAATAGGGGGCCAGACTGATTAGGCCGTAGTGGAGAATTTAGGCAGGACATTGGGATACACCCCACTCTTTATGAAGGGTGCCCAGGAATCTTTAAGACCACCGAGAGTTAGGACCTCCGTTTTACATCTCATCTGAAGGATGGTGCCATTATGACAGCACAGTGTTCCCTCCGTCCCTGCACTGAGACATTGGGGACCACATTCAGACCACAGGGTAAGCGCCCTCTGTTGGCCTCGCCAACACCTCCTCCAGCAGTAACCCAAGATTTTCCTAGTTGGTCTCCCATCCAAGTCCTGGCCGGCCCCAAACATACTTAGCTTCAGGTGGATGCCCTGTTCTGAAGTGCAGGTGGTATGGCTGCTGGTAGTAAAAGTACTCAGTTATTTCAAGGCAGCTTACAACATTCAAGGTCCAACTGCCCACAGTTCTTTTGTTTTGCTAATTGGCAGGTGGAGTGACTTTCTTGTGGTCACACAGTGGTGTCAGTAGTGGCATTTGAACCCACAACTTCAAGGCTGGAGGTCCAGACCTTAACGCATGGCTCCGGTTTCCTCTAACAGGCCAAAGACATGCAGGTCAGGTGGATGGGTATTGGTAAATTGGCCCGTGTGTGTGTGTGTGTGTGTGTGCATGCGTTTGTGTGTTTTTTCCCTGCAATAGACAAGCACCATGCCCAGGGATTGTTCCTGCCTTGCACCCTAATGCTTGCTGGGAAAGGATCCTGCTGCCCTGTGACCCCGCTCAGCATAAGTGGGTTTGAAAATGGATGGATAGATAAAACAGCGAATGACAGATGGCGGCAGAGGCTGGTTCTAAGGTGCTAGGAAGTGAACTTGAAACAGGAGCCACATTTTCCCAGTTCAAACAGTAAAGTCACTGGTTGGGAGCCCCAGCCTTGCAGCTGATGTTACAGCGGACAGTGCTCTCCCTGTCACGTCGGCACACGATGGCGCTTCTTCCCACCGTTTCCTCCCCTACACCAGGGTGTGGAGTTTCAACAGATAAGGTACAGGATGTAAGCAAACGCTTCAAAATTTCCACATTTGCCATTCCCAAGAGCAAAGGCAATAAAAAAAAAAAAAAAAAAAAACCGCACGAGCAATCCTGGGTGTGCAGGGTGGAGCCGAGGACTGAGAAACGACCTCCTGAGTGTTTCAGGAAAACAGCCCGGAGCAGTTTTGGAAACTTGAATCGGCTTGTTTGCTTATTCTAATGCTTTGTTTCCTTATTAAGGCACTGGTGGGATCAGCGGAGGACACATCGTCAGACGAAGACGGCCTTCTGATGGGTGGCCATCGAGGAAAAGAAAATGAAAAGAAAAGTAAAATAAAAAATCAGGTGCCTGGATTCGAATCTGCCAATAAAATGAACGTTAACTCGGCGAGACCGAGGGCCGTGGAGAGTGCACCTCCATTTATGGAAGTCAAATGGCGCCGTGCTGCAGGTAGAGACAGATGTGTGGGCGGGGTCGGATGTCAGGCTTCTTCTCAAATTCAGTCTAACTGCAGACATCCACTGTTGAAGACACACCCACTGTGAGCCTGGGATGGAGCATTAGGGAGGGATGACATCCCATTTGTATAGTCATGTGAAAAAGTAAGTACACCCCATGGGAAATATTCACTTTTTCAAAGTGCAACATACAGTAGATCTTACTGCAAATAGAGCCTCCAGATAAAGAAGATACACTTGAAAAAAAACTAAAAGGAAAATTTGCCTTTTCAAACAAATACACTCACCGGCCACTTTATTAGGTACAGCTTGCTAGCACCGGGTTGGACCCTCTTTTGCCTTCAGAACTGCTGTGGCATTCGTTCATCAAGGTGCTGGAAACATCCTGATCCACACTGACATGATACCATCACGCCGTTGCTGCAGTTTTGTCAGCTGCACATCCATGATGCAGATCTCCTGTTCCACCAGATCACAAAGGTGATCTATTGGGTTGAGATCTGGTGACTGTGGAGGCCATCTGAGTCCAGTGAACTCATTGTCATGTTCAAGAAACCAGTTTGAGATGATCTGAGCTTTGTAACATGGCGTGTTATCCTACTGGAAGGAGCCATCAGAAGATGGCGGTCATAAAGGGATGGATATGATCAGTTATGATACTCAGGTAGGCTGTGGCATTTAAACGATGCTCAGTTGGTACTAAGGGGCCCAAAGTGATATTTCACGTCAGTAAATATAAAGTATTACGCGTAGCAAGTAAAAGCAAGAGTTTTGAACACACAATGGGCGGTCTGGACATCACAAGTACACCTTATAAGAAGAACTTAGGAGTCGTAGTGGACTTGTTACTATCAACTGCCAGACAGTGTTCAGAAGCCATTAAGAAGGCAAACAGAGTGTCAGGTTATATAGCGCCTTGACATGTGGAGTACAAGTCACAGGAGGTTCTCCTCAGGCTTTATAACACACTGGTGAGGCCTCATCTGGAGTCCTGGGTGCAGTTTTGGTCTCCATAAAGACATAGCAGCACTAGAGAAGGTCCAGAGAAGAGCGATAAGGCTGATTCAGGGCTACAGGTGAGGAGTTATGAGGAAACATTAAAAGAGCTGAGCCTTTACAGTGATGAAGAGGAGACCTGACTGAAGTGTTTAAAATGACGAAGGGAATGAGTCCAGTGGATCGAGACGGTGACTTTAAAATGAGTTCACCAAGAACACGGGGACACAGCTGGAAACTTATGAAGGGTAAATTTCACACAAACATTAGGAAGTTTTTCTTTACACAGAGAAGTGTAGACACTTGGAATAAACGACCAAGTAGTATGGTGGACAGGAGGACTTTAGGGACTTTCAGAACTCAACTTGATGTTATTTTGGAGGAATTAAGTGGACAGGACTGGTGAGCTTTGTTGGGCTGAATGGCTTTTCCTTGTCCAGATAATTCTAAAAAAATAAATACCTACAGAAAATGAAAGCAGTTCACAAACAGGAAGCTTCTTCACAACCCATTGTACTTTTGAATTGAAGACAGGACTCTTGACCAGAGAATGAGGGGATGAGGCAAGTCTTCAGTTCAAAAGTGGGACCTCCATGTGAAGGGGCTTCTTTTTGGACTGCGGGGTTGCCTTTTGCCAATGACCCTTTTCATAATAATTTCTAGATGCTGCCAAGCAGTGGAGGGGGTCAAAACTTAGTGACCTCAGGATCACATCTCTACTAATTCAAGCAGAGGGAAGACGTGACTGAAAGATCGACAAGTGGTTCAGAGCAGCATCAGCAGTTACGCTGACATTGTGCCGGTCAGTCATGGCTAAGGGAGAGACGACTCAAAAGGCAAAGCTCTCACTTCACCAGTTGATCTACGTGTCTGCTCTCACCTGTGGCTACGAGCTTTGGGCAGTGACCGAAAGAAGTAGATCACGGGCACAAGAAGCGGAGGTGGGCTTGCCTTGCCAGGTGTCTGAGCTCCAAGCACAGACATTCAGGAGGAGCTCAAAGCAGAGCTGCTGTTCCTCCGCATTGAAAGCAGCCAGCTGAGGTGGTTTTGGGCACCTGACTAGGATACCTCCTGGATGCTTCCCTGTGGAGGCGTTTCTGGCATGTCCTCCTCTTCTTCTTCTTCTTCTAGGATTCTGCACTGGCAATCAGAACGTTGCTGGTTCCAATCCTGTAAAATGCCAAAAGGGACTCTGCTCTGTTGGGCCCTTGAGCAACGCCTTAACCTGCAATTGCTGAGCGCTTTGAGTAGTGAGAAAGGCGCTATATAAATGCAAAGAATTATTAAAGAATTATTCTTTTGGCTGTTCCCATTAGGGGTCGCCACAGCGGATCATCTTCTTCCATATCTTTCTGTCCTCATCATCGTGTTCTGTCACACCCATCACCTGCATGTCCTCTCTCACCACATCCATAAACCTTCTCTTAGGCCTTCCTCTTCTCCTCTTACCTGGCAGCTCTATCCTTAGCATCCTTCTTCCAATATACCCAGCATCTCTCCTCTGCACATGTCCAAACCAGTACCATCTCGGAAACCTCAGAGCAGACCCAGGACACACTGGCTTTGGAACACTTCCGTATCCCCCCTCAAATGAGTTGGAGAAGATGGTGAAGAAATGGGACGACTAGGCATCTTTGCTTAGACTGATGCCCTTGTGACCAGAACTGGATAACTGGTAGAAAATGGATGGATGGACAATACTTATTGGCTGAAACTGTAAAAAAAAAAAAAAAAAAATCGGGAGTGGTCTCCCCTTGACTTTCTCGTATACTCGGATATGGGGATGGATATTTGAGGAGTAAACCACAAGACAAGGATTATATTTTTACATTATAGACATTAAAGAACCTTCAACAACAAATCAAATCCATCCATCCTCTTCCACTTATCTGAGGTCGGGTCGCAGGGGCAGCAGCTTGAGCAGAGATGCCCAGACTTCCCTCTCCCTGGCCTCTTCTTCTAGCTCTTCCTGGGGGAATCCCAAGGTGTTCCCAGGCCAGCCAGGAGACATAGTCCCTCCAGCGTGTCCTGGGTCTTCCTCGGGGCCTCTTCCCGGTTAGACGTGCCCAGAACACCTCACCAGGAAGGCGTCCAGGAGGCATCCTGATCAGATGCCCGAGCCACCTCATCTGACTCCTCTCGATGCGGAGGAGCAGCAGCTCTACTCTGAGCTCCTCACGCTATCTTTAAGGGAAAGCCCAGACACCCTGCGGAGGAAACTCATTTCAGCCGCTTGTATTCGCGATCTTGTTCTTTCGGTCACTACCCATAGCTCATGACCATAGGTGAGGGTAGGAACGTAGATCGACTGGTAAATTGAGAGCTTTGCCTTACGGCTCAGCTCCTTTTTCACCACGACAGACCAATGCAGAGCCCGCATCACTGTGGACGGCGCACTGATCCGCCTGTCGATCTCCCGCTCCATTCTTCCCTCACTCGTGAACAAGACCCCGAGATACTTGAACTCCTCCACTTGTTGCAGGATCTCACTCCCTACCCTGAGAGGGCACTCCACCCTTTTCCGGCTGAGGACCATGGTCTCGGATTTGGAGGTGATGATTCCCATCCCAGCCGCTTCACACTCCACGATCCAGAGAGAGCGCTGAAGATCACGGCCTGATGAAGCAAACAGGCAAATCTGCAAAAAGCAGTGACCCAATCCTGAGCCCACCAAACTGGACCCCCTCAACACCCTGGCTGCACCTAGAAATTTTGTCCATAAAAGTTAGGATCAAATCAAATCAAATTAATAATATATTGAACAATTATTATAAAAGTTGAAAAAAATTGGACTCTGCAACTGCATGAGTAAAAAGGACCACTTCTGGTTTACGGAAATAGCTTAAAAGTTGATAGAAATCTATGTTTTGTACCAAATATTTGTATGCAAAATTTGGTTGACCAAAGTGAAGGCGTACTCAAGTTATCGTGTTTACACACGCAGACACAGACAGACACACAGACGTAATTCAAAAATGATATTTTCAGACTCAAGGACGTCTAAAACGTTGGGATTCATCAAAGTCTCGCAATGGAATTTTTGGAGGATTCCAATAGTTTCCCTATACGAGAAAGGCAGGAAGGTCTAAAACATCGAAATTCATCACAATCTCGACATTGAATCTTCGGACGATTACAATTCTTTCCCTACCCTGCTTATATGAGAAAGTAAAAAGAAGCAACACTTTCGTTTATCTGAAGCTGAAGAGGCTGCTGCTGCAGTGGTTACAACGGGGGACTCCCAGTTTCAGGGTCAAGGAGTTGAAATGCCATCCTAATATGGAGTTTGCATCTTCCTCCTCTATCAGCCTAGTTATTCTTAAAGACTAGGGGGCTTTGCCCCCTGCTTGCTTCACTCGCCAACCCCCCGGCCTGTGCTAGGTGCCAGCCACTGTGTGTCTCTGCCGTTTGCGTATGTGGATTTCACTTTCACCAAACAACAAATCTTTTAATTCTCGCGGATATGCCTCTTCATTAGGAAGAAACACTACTTCTCTGTGATGGCAACACGAATTAGACGATCTACAAGTCTCAGACTTAAAGTTTAAAGCCGAACAATATCTCCATACTTCTGGCACCTCACCTATGTCTGCATATTCAATCTCTTTTTGCTGTTCCGTTGTTTCACTGAGTAATAATGTCTGTGTGTTAGTGCATGTGATCTTTACTATCAGCTTGAGACTTTCAAATTTGAGTACTTTCATAATCGCTAACCTGCTCTTCATGTGTATCGCGTTTTTGAACCTCTTTACGACGTTCTGCTTTGTCTTCCACTTCTGACCCCGCTTGGAGCTGAGAGCGCAGGAACTGTGTGTGTCTGACAATAGCATTCACACGAATGAGAAGTGCGTGGACTGTGGGCCTGCTTGGAAATGTTTGAGAGGAGGGCGGGACTTGTCAAAATCTCTTGGTGAAAAGTCTCGTCTCGCGGGACCTGAAATTATCTCTGAGAAAGTCTCGTCCCAGGATTTCCTTTTATAATAGAGGGAGACATAATGAGGCAGCATGGCGGGTGTGTATGTGCACTTTGCCATCATGCGCTGTGGATTTCTGATCCTGTTGACTTTGAACTGCATGGAGTTGATTCAGAGACAAATGAGTAGGTGGTGATGAGATGAATGTTTTCAAGCCAAGATTCTAAAGAACGGGGACTACTCTTGAAAAAAATGAGTGCAGTCCCATCCGGGGTTTGTTCCTACCTTATATAATGGAGTACACGATAGGAGAGGCGAATGTCTGTTCGTTTGTGTGGCGAGGTCACCTGCAGGGCATCCACTGCCATCAAACACACGTGTCACCGAGAGCTCTCGTAGGGCTGGGCTACTACCCTTTGGTGTGAAAGCCAAGCTTGCACCCATGAGCTTTACAGATTATGAATACTTCCGCTCTGAATAAGCACTCTAAAATTAGAAGCACATCTTTCCTTCTAGGGTTTCCTTTCATTTGCACTGTGAGTCATCAGAAGCTGTCCTCCAAATGGCCTGCGCAGAATTAATGTGCTCTATTGATCAGACTCCTTCATGAAAATTAAGAAAAGACATCCAACTTATAAAAGGAGTGTGAGCTGGCAGATTGTTCTGGAAAATAAAGAGAAAACGACACGGGGCGTGACTGAGATGTGAAGTGGTTAGGGTTAGAGGAGGAGGAGGTGTGTCACAAAGGACAATGGCACTGGCACACTCCTCCCCAAAAAATATTTTTAATTATACACATGCCACTACTGTTAAAACCACCCCCATTATAAATAAATACACCCCCCTAAAACCATCCTTCTACCAAAACCATAAACGGGTTTTATAAAAGAGTCTAAGAAGGTAAATAAATAAGTCTAAGAGCAGGTTTAAAATAATCGTTAAAATACCCACCCCTTAAATTAACCCTAATCAGATACCTACCTCGATACTTTAAAAGAACCTTTCAAAATGATCTTATAAAAGGATAATAATTAACTACTATTTAAAAGGTATTTCTAGAAATAAATAAGTAAAAATAATTATAAAACTAGTCCATATCTGTTAGTCCTACAGGATTTACTTTTTAACCTAAGGGACTAAAAATATTCTAAATTGGGGCTATAATTCAACATTAAAAGCGAGGGAAAGGGAGCTCTTAACATTAGGGCTGCCATTGTAAGGAGTTCACAGTCACAATAGGCTGCCCTGTCACTTGGGGTTAAGATAAAGGGTTGGCGTAGGGGTAGACCATCTAGAATAGAAGAAGAAGTGTATTTGAAAGATTAGGCACTTATTGATAAGCCATTAAGATTAGGGTTTAAACACTAAAAATCTGTCTAGAATTTAAAGGGAGAACCTACAAAAGTGACACCCAATAAAAAGTTTAAGATTAGGGCTAAAAATGTAAAATTTTAAGATTAGGCATTAAGTTCAGTAATTTTAACATTAGAGACCTAGGTCACTAGAGGTTCAGGTAAGTGTGTGGGGGGGGGGATTGGGGGGACATAAAACTAAATCTGGGCAACCACCATTCCAATAGATCCACTGCTGATTTTTCTATCAAGTGTCTTGGATCTGTAGAGACCCTTTGTAATCTAACAGTAGGATATGGCATACTGTGCGGCATTAATGTCATCATTTTATTGACTGTTTCAGCTGGTTTTGTAAAGAACAATGGTAATTGATCTATTGCCAGAACTGGAGAAAAAATGATATGTGCTTTTGGAATAACTTTTTTAAGTGATTGATAAAAGGTCAGATAATCAAATCTGTCATTATTAATTGGATAACCTCGTACAATATCAACAATCCCTATACAGATAATTAATTTCTTTACAAATAAAACAAGGGCAGCATGGTGGTGCAGTGGTAGCGCTGCTGCCTCGCAGTTAGGTGACCTGGGTTCGCTTCCCAGGTCCTTCCTGCGTGGAGTTTGCATGTTCTCCCCATGTCTGTGTGGGTTTCCTCCCACAGTCCAAAGACATGCAGGTGAGGTGCATTGGCGATCCAAAATTGTCCCTAGTGTGTGCCTGGTGTGTGGGTGTGTGCGCCCTGCGGTGGGCTAGCACCCTGCCTGGGGATTTGTTTCCTGCCTTGTGCCCTTCGTTGGCTGGGATTGGCTCCAGCAGTGTTCAAAAATGGTTTCTGCACAGCTGACTATAGCCAACTATGGTTGATCTCTCCAATGAGCTGTGGCCGATTTCTCCGATTAGCTCACACTGTAATCCAATCGTCAGACCATAAAGGATCACAGCTGATCACCAGCAGCTCACCATGGAGAGAAATCTTCGAACTGAGACGCTTTGTGGTGACAGACCATGGCAACTGACATGGCAGTGTTGTGGACGTTCACACCTCACTCGCTCAAAGTTCAGTTCACAGATTAAAATGAATACATTCATGCTTAGAGTTCACCATTTCAATTTTGAACTCGTTCACGTTCGGTTCATTTTGTATTTTTTAAGGAGTGACAATAAATGACCCATGTCGTTTATTTTTTTCAGTTTTGCATGTCTTATATTAGGCTATTACAGTGACCTTCTTAAATAAAATATAATAATTATGAAGACTGTTTTATTTAAATACACTTTATTGAGTTATAAATACATATAACCATATACTGGTATGCTAATATCCTCCCGGTCAACAAAGAAATTAAGTAGATGCAAGTATACAAATTAATTACCGCTCTGTTTCCAACCAAGACTATGGAACCCGTGTGTACGTGAACTAACTTATTACGCTGCCGGTCAAAATTCACATCACATATTGCATGTCCAATGGGGAAAAATATAAAGTTGTCTGGCGAAGTCCAACGTTTTCCTAAAAGCGAAAGTGGAGCTTTACAGGGTGCTCGTGTCAGCGGGGGTGCAACTTAAGCACAAGCAGGCAGACACAGACGGCGCCGATCTGATTTGACGTTATTTTTTCCGAATAGAAATAAATGGCAAAACATTTGTACGAAATAAATATTCATAAAAAACCACTATTTGTGTTTATCTGAATACCATATTTAGATTCGGCTCCACCCTAACATTACAGGGTAAGGCGAAACGTTTAATGTGGACCTAAACCAGATCCAGAATGTCACCTAAAACTGAACAAGCTCACGTTCAAGGTCTTCACTTGCAAATACGTTACATTAAGTTCACCGTTCTGAGAAAAATGAGCTTGTTGAATGAAGGCGCTCGTTTGAACTCATTCATGCACAACATTGGCGACGAGGATATGATTCACACTGTGGATGGGTGGGCTGTACTGGCAACATTAGGCAGTAAAAGCTGGGGTCTGACAAAGACAGAATTTAGCAGACATCACCGGGAAGTGCTCTGCTCGTGGCGATTAGAACTCGGTCTCTGCGCGGCCAACTAGAGGAGTTCAATTAACCGCTCGCACTGCTCAGAAAGCGCTTCGGAGCCAGACGTTACATGTCTGTGACTGGCCACCAGCAGTTCACCACAATGCACATTTGTTACTTTAGATGAGGTTGCAGAACTTTCGTTATTATTTCTGAACTGCATTTTTTTGTTCCCCCCGAGTTTAGTATTGGTAAAAGATACAATGGACTCTTTTGATTTTTGACTTGCGTGTTATCTCCCGAACTTAAAAATCTCGGCCTTGTCTCTGTAAGGTATAACACCTCCTCTCAAGCGATTGCTGCACCCGACAGGTCCAATTCTGGTGGCGCTGGCCTGGCCCCTGCCAAATCGGCACAATAAGGAACTTGAGGGACTGTGGTGAAACTTCAAATACAAAGCAAAACAAAAGCGGAACAATAGTAAGTGAGCGAGGGGAACACATTAACCGGGACGAAGCACAGCTGCACTCCCGATAAGCATTTTTGTAGGACAGGATATCTGCACTCATTGTTTTCTTGTCCAGTCTTTGTTACTTTCACTGCTCACCGGGTGTCCCGCCGACTACGCTCCTGATCCCTGCAGGTGTCCTCCTCTCATTGTAGTCAAGAGTATTTAATGCCATTTCTTCTTGGTGCCCAGCACTCTCCAGCAGGACTCCGGAGGGGTTTATCAGAAGAGGTGGACACAGCAGCTGCTTTCCATTTGGCAGTAAGCATTTGCTGATGAATCTCCTCTTTAGTGCGTGCGTACGTGAGATTGTGCTCACTCGAGGACTAAAACTGTAAGCTGCTTCTATTTTTCTTGTGGAAAACCTGCCAAGAGTTTGGCAGAGCAGCTGGCGGGAGTAGTCACGGAGTGATGGCTCGATGTGTCAGAAGCCCAGCCCTCAGTAGGACACAGCTGTCTATGTGCTGACCTGAGCAGGAAGTACTGGGACTTAAGCCAAGGGGCTACCGGGCCACTGGCCATGTGAGGGACTGTCCTGAGCCTCTGCTTGGCATGCACTGCGCGGACTCCTCTTTTGAGGACGAAGAATGTCTTCTTACCTAAGGTTTGGTCGCTCATTTCCAACCCCGATTTCATCTAAAGGAAGTCAAAATGAAGGAAAGGGAGATTTACAGGCTCCTCGTGGTGTTCTGGGCCTTGTATGAATCAGGAGTTGGCTTCCTGTTATCAAGTGCTGCTTTTTACAGACGCAGGATGTCACACAATTGCAGTGACACTGATGCTCAGGAGTGTGTCGAGGCCCAGTGCAGTATAAGCAGTAGCTTCCCAGCAAGCACTTCAGAGCCATAAGGGCCTAACACAAAAAATAAACTGTGTAAAAAAATTAAAGGCACACTTTGAAAACACATCAGACATCAATGCTGGCCATCTCTACTGCTATGGACTGGTATGGTGATGTGTTAGGAACAAAAGGATGGCAGCCACATCATTTGATGGAAATGACAATGATCAACCCGACAGAGGGCTGAACTCAAAGACACCCCGAAAATCAAAGGGAAAAAATGATAGGCAGGCAGGCAGGTGAGTCCATCTGGCCAAAATTGGTAGAAGGGATTGTGTTAAAAAAATGCTTTAGTTGCCTCACACATCTTATTGTTCAACCCACTGAATTAAAGCTGAAAGTCTGCACTTTGTGGTAATGTCAAAAAAAAAATTCATTGTGTTAATGTACAGAACCAAAATTAGAAAAAAGATGTCTCTGTCCAAATATTTATGGACCTAACTGTATATCAGTGACCTTCTCCATCACTACGTGCCTGCCCGCCCACTAAGGTCCTCTGATTCTGTGCCCCACACTAATCTACACTCCATGGGTGGCAGCAGGGCCTTCAGCTGTATAGCGGGTGCCCAGACTCTGGAATGACCTACCGAAATTAATCAGGTCAGCTGACTCCATGAATTCTTTTAAAACTCATCTGTTCAGGAAGGCTTTTAGCTCTACTTGACTTCATTCCCGTTCTCTCAGTTTACCTCCATGTCAAGATGCTCATGTAACCTGTGTGTGTGTGTGTGCGAGACCATCAATGATGGTGTCTGTTAGGCTTTTTCTCTGAATTGACTGTCGTAATCTTCTTTATTTATTTATTTGGTTTGTACTATGCTATATACTGGATACCCTGCCGTTCTTTCTTAAATTCTGTAAGCGCCTTGAGCATGGGAAAGGCGCTATATAAATAAAATGTATTATTATTATACCAAATCCTGATTACAATCACCTGCTGACATCAGCCGTTTGAAATCCCATCATCATTGAATTACTTGACCTCATTACTGGCCCTAATTTGTCTGCCGTCCCAGCTGTTTTTTTTTTCAGAATGTGTTGCAGGAGTGAAATGCAGGGATGGATGGATGGATGGATATCAGCAAATTAAATGAAGCTGACAAGATAAAGCATGGCTCATAGTGTCATAGCAATGAATTAAAAGGCAAAGCACATTGAAGAATCACTGCGGTTTTGGTTTTTTTTTTTTTAATTTTCCAAACCTTCCCAACTATTTCCGATTTGGGCTTGTAAATATTTTCAGATAAATTTAACCAAAAATTAAACCGTCAAATACCCCTAGCCATGTAAGGGTGCTGCTGGGTACGCTGTACATGTACAGCTCTTCCTAAATTACTAGCAGCTGTATTATGAATTTAATTGTTTCCTGCTTGGCATTCATTTACGTTGCACCTGCGCCGACTTGACAGGGGAAGGAAAAAATAATATATCCTGTTGTCGGAAAAAGAGACCACTTTGTTTGGAATAAAAATAAAAATAAGAAGCCAGTGAAGTGCTGCTGTTCTGATGTGCTCAGCCCTGCAACGATACAAAACGGGGAGTGCAAGTAGAAATGTCTCGGCACGAACGCCTTCTCAGTCACGTTAGCCCTTTTATTAATGTTTGTGTTTACTTTGTTGAACAAAAAATTATGCCGGCTGGTATATACAGTATAGCGGACACCACTGAGCACACGATGGGGGATGAGGGCCTTTTAAACTAAGAGGGGTAAACAATTTATTATTAGAAATACACGCAATCGAAGATGGGAATACAAAACCCACTGGCTCAGACTGGCAATGAAAGGCTCATATGTGCATCACCACGCTTAAAGAAAATGAAGGAGATCAAGGGGTAATATAGTTCTACATTAAAATATAGCATTTATCTTAGTAGCATGAAGAAACTGCTGAAATGTCCCAGTATGACAGTGTGGTAT
This sequence comes from Polypterus bichir lapradei, assembly GCA_026402145.1. Classification (NCBI taxonomy): domain Eukaryota; kingdom Metazoa; phylum Chordata; class Cladistia; order Polypteriformes; family Polypteridae; genus Polypterus; species Polypterus bichir. The sequence continues at coordinate 4,750,478 of JANRMT010062797.1, read as the reverse complement.
GGCAGCTGTACAGCACAGGACGGGAAGGACTTGGCACAAGTGGTGAGGACAGCACAGGGGATTGTGGGAAGTCCTCTCCTAGACCTGGACTCTGTATATGCTGGAAGGGTACAGAAGAGGGTCTAATGTATAGCTGAGGATCTCATCCATCCGGTAAATGAACTGTTTGTACCACTGCCTTCGGGAAAGCGGTACAGAAACATAAAAACACGTACCAGCAGACTGAAAGACAGCTTTTTCCCCAGAGCTGTGAAGTCCATCTGCCCCTGCTGATACACACACATACATCTACATCTACCACCTAACCTGCCCCCCTGTAGACCCCCACACACAGATCACTGGTCTCTGCAGGCGTACCACCTCAGGAAAAGTCTGGACTTGATGATATTTTATTATTTATATAAATTTTATTTAAATAATTTATATTTTCAAATAATTTATATAAATTTTATTATTTATTATTTATATTTATTATACATTTTTATTTTTTATTATTATTTTATACTTATTATGTTTATTTTATTATTTATAGTGTAGTGTGTATTTTAAGTATTCTGCCTTGAAGCCGAGTCCTACCAACAACAAAATTTCGTTATGTGTATGTATAATGACAATAAAGAATTCTATTATTCTATCTATTGCTATGGCATGACCTGGCGGGAGCCATCATATCTAAAACAGTAGTGAGGGACGCACTGTTAAGAAGACGAGCCTGGCAACCCTCCTTTCATCTCGTTCTCCGCTGGAGGTCTAACCTTAAGTGCTCTCTGACTATAATGTGAACATAGTACAATAAACTTGTTACTCGTCATGTCTCCTTATACAAGGTTAGATAGATAGACAGATCATTATTGATCCTGAGGGAAATGTAAGTACCAGCAGCTGAGAATTACACCAAGAAAAGTACACACTACACAAAGAACATTAAGGTCACACATCGGGATTGGACTCATAGATAGATAGATAGATAGATAAAGTGAACTAGTTAATTAGCAGCAAAAACTGGTCACTAATTAAGAAAAGGGTTAGAATGAAAACCTGCAGCCACTGCGGCCCTCCAGGACTGGAGTTGGAGGCCCCTGCTCTACATTCTTTAATATTTTTCCACTGGAGTTATTTTTTTCTCAGTAAATTTGAGTTCTTGGATACTAAATATGAATAGAAATCTTTACCTACTGAAATTGAATGTTGGGAGCGTTAGTCCCTCAATCTGTTCTGCCCTTTCGAAAACAAAGAGATGTGTCGTTCAAGTATTCTATAATCTCGCACTTTCTTTTTGGCATAATGGGTATTCCTGAACTTTTGTAAATGAAGGAATGATGGAAATATTATTAAATGACTTGAAGAAGTGACTTATTACTTGATCAACTGATAACTAAAAAGATTTTGCATTTACATGACAGAAGAAATGCGTGATTTTTTTTTTAATGAATTGAAACTTTAATAGCTGACTCACTCATTTATAATTATAAATCCATTTGGAACAATGGGTGGTAATAACAATATTTTCCATTAAAATATTACAAAGCAGGACTTCCTCGCACTTAAATACGACGGACTGTACCCTGATGGGTGACATTTCCTGTTTAACCGAGCTGCTGAAAGAAGAATCGAAAATAAGATCTCACATAGAAAACGTGGAATTGTAATTTCAATTGTAGTTACAGTGAATTAGGATTACAAATAATTAAGGAAAGGAACAACAGTTATAATGAACCGTCTACTCTCAAAAAGATAAATCTGAATTCAGGAGATGAAGTGAATAGGCCAAGTTGGACAGACATGGACTGTTCTCATCAATATCTGCGCTGTTTACTACTGGAATGGAAGTGAAGATTCTGGGAAAAAAATTAAAAATAAAGTGTGCGGACCACTTCTGCAAATGCTGACGGGTGTACGGCTTTCAATTTTTACCAATGATAAGGATATGGAGATTTTCAAATTTTATGTGCAAAAATTCCGGACTTTTCCAAAATTGTATACATTCCTCCCGGACAGTCCATGGTGTGTTAAAAATGAGGACATGTCTGGGAAAATAAGGACAGTTACCAGCCCTAATTTGTCATAATAATCTGCTTAATCCAGGCCTGGGTTGCATCAGAGTTTGTGCTGGAGCCCATCTCAGGGTGCAAGGTAGAAATAAACCCTGAACAAAAGTACCAGTCCACACTCACACACAAACACACACTCAGACCAGTTTAGCAACACCAGTTCACCAAACCAGCGTGTCTTTGGATAATGGGAGGACACCAGAGGAGACCCACATAGACACGAGGAGAACATGCAAACTCCACTCAGGGAGGACCCAGAATGTGAAACCTGGTCTCCTTACTGAGAGGCCCCTGTGCCCCCCTTAGCAGGATGCACTTAATCCCATTTAAGGATCCTGACATCATACTTAACACAAACTACCTCAAGCGTATCAAATGAAAGGGCTTTTCTATTCCGGAAATGCCGGAGTGACTAAACAGTTTGCTCTTATTCTTGCAGGTAACAAAAAAAAAAAAGAATACAAATCAATGCACCAAGTTACGCAAAGTGCTGCCGGTAGCGCCCCCTGTTGGTCATCACATACACCGCCCCGTCCCAGGTGTTGTGCAGCTGCTGGGCTTTTTGATTTGCAGATATACGAGTGGCACCTCATGCCAATCTTGTGCAGCCATTCCGGTTGAGAGCAGGGGAGTCGATACTGTCTACACGTATGGGGACTTCGCCCAGAAACTCCAACAAGGGTGGGTGTGGAAGTGGTTGATGTCGTTGGGAGGGGGCGGGGGGGGGAATTGGGGGGGTTTGTTTCTTGGAGTGTATCAAAGTGGTAAAGGGGGGAAACAAGGGCCAGCCTATTGGTGGTTGGTAATCAGGGGCTACAAGACCCTGACCTGCAACCGCGACTGGTTGTGATGATATTTGGGGAAGGTTATGTAGTTGTTTGTTTTGTTTTTTGTATTTTATTGATTTTATTATAATCATTCCATACAGATAGATCAATTTTTACAAAAAATAGGATTGAAAACAAAGCAACCCAACCAAAGTAGTCGGTTTAAAGGCATTTCGTTGTTTTTACACCAACAACTGAAATGCTTGTGCCTTTTTTTAAAGTTATTTTAGGGCAAGCAAAATGAGGAATTGACAAAAAAAGAAACGCAACTGTACATTTGTGAAATGATCTAAATGCACAGTATGTGAGTACATGCTTCCTCAAAGTGCAAAACTGTGTCAGTGATCATAAAAATAACACCCTCGTACAGGATATGTGTAATGCCTTCTCACCATCCCGCCTGAGGACATGAGAGAGAGAGACACACAGACAGAGATAGAGAGAGAGAAGGAAAGAAAGAGAGACAGACAGACAGAGAAAGAGAGAGAGAGGGAGAGAGAGAAAGAAAGAGAAACAGACAGAGAAAGAGAAACAGACAGAGAAAGAAAGAAAGAAAGAAAGAAAGAAAGAAAGAAAGAAAGAAAGAAAGAAAGAAAGAAAGAAAGAGAGAGAGGGAGAGAGAGAGAGAAAGAAAGAAAGAGAGATAGACAGAGAAAGAGAGGGAGAGAGAGAGAGAAAGAAAGAAAGAGAGAGAGAAAGAAAGAGAGACAGACAGAGAAAGAGAGAGAGAGAGAGAAACAGACAGAGAAAGAGAGAGAGAAAGAAAGAAAGAAAAAAGAGATAGACAGAGAAAGAGAGAAAGAAAGAAAGAAAGAAAGAGAGACAGACAGAGAAAGAGAGAGAGGGAGAGAGACGCACACACACACACACACACACACACACACACACACAATGATAAAAGACGTGCAAGGCAGTACTACTACAGAACAGAAGAGTCACGTTACCAGGTAACATATTGGTGGATGTTTGGAGTGAAATTGTTTGGAGTTTGAGGCCCTGACTTAGCTGGTCTTCTGTTGGCTCCGTCACTTCACATTTCATTTCTGTTTGGTTGCCACTTAAGGAAAGAAATGAAGCAATTCAGAGGAACGATAAAGAAATTCAGGGGAACAAATCTTAAAAAACAAGTCCATTACAATGAAAGGAAAAGGAGCTAATTAGCAGCAAAAACTGGTCACCAATTAGGAAAAGGGTTAGAATGAAAACCGACAGCCACTGCAGCCCTCCAGGACCGGAGTTGGACACCACTGATGTAGATGGTTCATTTGAGAACTAAATATGGCTTCCCTTTGGAACCTTTGTGTTTAGGGGTGCAGGGGTCATAGTATGTTGAAATCATTGTCTATGTGAGTGGGTTCTCCAGTGTCAGCGTGTGCGTATCTCTGTGTACTCCCCCTCACGCTAATGCGGGGACAGTATGACAAGTGACAACTTGAACTTTTGCCCAGTGCAGGTGTGTGCTTAACTGTGTCACCCCCAGGGTTTGTTTCCTGCCTGTTTCCCGATGCTGCCAGTATATGTCTCACTCACCACAACACTTAAACAAAAATGGATGGATTCACAAAACAGCGCCATTCACAGTGTAGACAACACCATCACCAGGCATACACGACTATCACAGCCGTCTTAACAGCATTATAGGCCCCCGGGCAAAGCAGTGCACTGGTGACGCAAAAGTGGTGATGGTGATGAAAGTTCAAACACAAGGCGATACTGACAAATATTTAATTCAAAAAATTGTTTGCACTGAAGTTTTACAGTAAAAGTGTAAGTTTAAAACATTTGCGTGTTAATTTCATAGCCAAACTGAATGAAATCGTATTACGCAATGAATAACTCTAACGCAAGATGAAACATAATTTACTTTCAAATTATTACATTTTACTTTTTTTTGTTAATATGGTTAATTACTCGCTGTAATGTAAAATAGTTAGTTCTATTATGCATATGTAACAATTCCCATGAAAATAACAACTCTCTTTAAATTGTACATCCACATCACCACATGCGAGCGGCTGAACCACAAAGAGGCTAACACTTAGCAACCGCCAGAGGGTTGGCTAGAGAAGCGAGCACAGGGCAAAGCCCCCTAGTTTTTAAAAAAACTATGCTGCCCTGAGTGGGCGTCCCAAACTCGTAGGCACTTGTGCTTTGCACAATCTGCACAATCCATTGCTATGCCAGCGATTGAGACCACCTATAGAGAAGAATCAAGAATAATACAAAGGCTAGCATATGGTGTTCCTCGAGGTGGAGAAAGTTTATGATGGAGTGCCATGTCAAGAGATCTGGAGGTGCAGGATGAAGGAGGGAGTACCAAAGAAGTATGTGAGGACTGTCCAGCATATGTATAAGGGAGTAAGGACTTGGGTTATGAGGATTGTTGGTGTAACAGACGAGATCCCAGCTAGAGGAGGTCTACATCAGGGACCCTCTGATCTGGTTATGATGTGTCAGCTCATGGGATAAAACACCCTGGTACAGGATTTTTGCCGATGACATGTTGTTGTATAACACCAGAAAGGAGGACGTGGAGAAGAAACTAGAATAGAGAAAGGCTTTGAGAGATATAGAACTGAAGATAAATATGAAGATGACAGAATATTTGAGGTTTAAAGGTAATTAGAATTCAGGAGTTTAAGGATCAGTGGTAGCCCCAAGATGAAGAGTTAGATGTACAGTAGAGATAACCCGTAGACGGCAGTGTGGATAGAATCATTTTGAAGAAGGTATCAGGAGTGTCGTGTGATTGAAAAATTAGAACAATCTAGACGCGAACAGGCCATTCAGCCCAAGAAAGCTCCTCGGACCTATCCACGTATTTCACTAATTAAGGCAAAGGTGAATGAAAAGGTTTTGAAGACGGTGGGAAGACCAGCAATAATGTATGGAGCTGAGACATTGGATAAGATAAGATAAGATAAGAACTTTATTCATCCCGAGGGAAATTCTTATGTCATTGGCATGTTCAGTGCAACAAGAGAAATAAAGATAGTACAATAAAGATTTAAAAAGAGAAAAATAGTAATTGTGCAAATGTACAAAAATACAACAGCATATAACAATTGTGCAAATATACAAAATATAAATATAACAGATTATTATTAAATATGGATTATTAGTGTAGGTTATGAAAAGTGACTTGGTACTTGTGCCTCAGTAAAATGAGCTAGTCGCTAAATAAAGCTAGCCAATAAAGGAGCACCGGAGAAGACGCTGGATGTGGCAGAAATGAGACTGTTGAGATGGATGTGTGGAATTACAAAAGAAAGGGCCAGAAAAAAAGAAATGAGAAAAATCAGAGGTACAACAAAAGAGGGAGAGAGACATTTGAGAAAGTACCGGAAAGTCGGTTCAAGTGGTACAGACATGTGATGACGAGAGACAATTTGTGGGCAAAAGAGTGATGGGAATGGAAGTACAAGAGAGCGAGGGAGGCCAAAGTGGAGATGGATGGATAAAGTAAAAGAAAATCTGAAGGAAAAGAGGCTAACTGGGGAGGAGATGCTGTAATCGACCTGTATGGAGAGGGCTGATCAGGGACATCGACGCCACATAGAAGTGGGAAAAGATGAAGACAAAGAAGAAGTTTGAAGAAGTTTTAGCTGAACAGCCGAACTCGACGGATTGAATGCTCTCTTCTGATTTGTCACATTTCTTATGTTCTCTCAATTTCTTTTTCTGTTTCTCTCTTCCCTGGTTTCGTGGGTGATATGGACTCGTCACGCCAAGCCCGCTGTTTAACGTTACTCCCTTGGTATTATGACGGGTCTGTCCGTATTTTAAACTGCAGTACGTGAAATACTTGGCTGTATGCTCATTTATAAAAATAGACTTTGAACTGCGACTGACGAGAGCCTTACTCTGACTCGGTTAGTCATTATTTAACATTTGTTTTGCTATCTAATAAAGCTTTTGTGTGCGAGAGGGCGCGGGCGCGCGCGCGCGCTCACGCGGATGCTCGCTACAGATGCGCATCTGCCACCAGCAACAGCACGGACCACACGTACGCAAAGAAATGACAAAGCCATAAATACGACGATACATGGAAAGTTATTAAAGAAAACAATAGAAGCGTCTGCAGATCAAACTAGTGATCCACCCACAACAGAAGCCGTGGAAATGAACGAATAAATGATAATGTAACGACCCCGGGGGGTGCGTGCAGGAGACTGAGGAATGGAATTGGCCTCTTTACGCCGATCGCAAGAGAGGCGCCCAGAAAAGGAGCTTGGGTTTCTCCAGCGATTCAGCCGCCCGTCGCTTGGATGTTCAAGGGGAGACACGCGCTCCCAGTGGCTCTGTCCCTTTGTCCGCTCAGGCACCCCACGCCGCTCACTTGGGGCCAACCCACGTGCCATCGTTCTCCCTGGTTCTGTGAGCTCCAAGGACTGCGGGCGGCTTTGCGAATCGGTTGGTGGGCTTTAGGAGCCAGGAGAAGCACGTCCGAAGTGTTCTGTAAGTGCTGCACCACCACCCCGCCGTTCATGGGGTCACTTTATAGCCGCTTTCGCCAGATATTCCAGCCCCCTCAGACAGTCCAAAATTCGGAAAATCCGGACTGACCAATTTCCGAAAACTCCAGATTTTCACTTTGTATTGGCATTGTAAAAATGCAATGCGATTAATGGTTATAAAGTGTTTAAGCCGATACATGCGTGTACACTTCATTTTCAGCAGTGTCTTAAACATCAAGTCAATGTTAAAATGTTTGGGAATACGAGGTGTGGCAGAAAAGTAATGAGACTGATTTTTTATTTACCAAAGTTTTTATTTTTTTCAAACTTCAATGTTATCCCCTTCAAAGTAGTTCCCTTGGGCAGCTACACACCGAAGGAGACGTTGTTCCCACTGTTGGTAGCAGCGCTGGAAGTCTTCAACCGGTATGGTCTTCAGCATGTCCGTTACACTCTTTTGGATGTTTTCTAAAGTCCCGAAATGACGTCCTTTGAGGACATTTTTCAGTTTAGGAAAAAGGAAAAAGTCACACGGACTGAGGTCAGGTGAATAAGGGGGCTAGTGAACCACAGGAATGCCTTTTGAGGTCAAAAATCCTGTTATGGAGAGGGCAGTGTGACATGGGGCGTTGTCATGATGGAGCATCCATTTGTCTGCAATGTCTGGTCTCACGCGAATGACCCTTTTTCTGAGCCTTTCATTGTTCACTCAACATTCTTAATGTTAAACGACGGTCTGATCTCACAAGAGTGTTCACACGTACGATGTTTTCATTGGTTTTCGAAGTTGAAGGCCTCCCTGAAAAACTAAAGAATGTTCCCCATAGGCCTGTTTTAACTTTTCAAACGTCACACTTGCCGATTCTCCAAGCTTAACACAAAATTTAATGGCACAACGTTGCTCCAAATTCCGCTGTTCCATTTTGCGTGACGCACAACCAAAAACACAACTTCGCTAATAGCAGTCACAAAAATCACATAGTTAACGGAAGGAGTTGAAACTCGCACTGAGCTATGGGAGGTACTGATACACGTGCTCTATCAAGGACAACAGCGCAGCGTTGCCAGATCGCTTGCAGTGTTGCCAGTCTCATTACTTTTCTGCCACACCTCGTATGTTATGGATAATTGTTCAAAAGCAATGGTCTCACAGTTAAAATACTACACGTTTGTAAAAATGACGGCTCCATAAAGCCAAAATGTTGCGTCTTTTACCTTCTTTTCAGTATGGAAATAACCTTTACGCGCCCTTTTATATATTGAGATAAATAACACTGAAATTAAAGAAACCATTCACAACGTGTTTGAAAAAGTCCAGATGCTAAATACAAGCGGTCTTTAATGCGAGGCCAGTTTGAAATTTAATCTGTAATTGTTACATGTAAGGTGATCAAGCCAAAATAATATAATGGCATTGCCTGTCAACATTTCACGACCTTAATTTAAGGGTGGCACAGTGGCAGCATTGCTGCTTCAAAGTAAGGAGACCAGGGTTTGCATCCTGGGTCCTTCCTGCACGGAGTTTGCATGTTCTCCCAGTGTCTATATGGGTTTCCTTTGGGGGCTCCGGTGTCCCCCCCCAGTCCAAAGACATGCAGATTAGACAGAAATAAATACATAAATAAAAATACAGACACTATAATCTGAACACCCACCAGACTGACTAAGAAGCAAGAGAATTAAAAAGGAAGAAAACGCCTGCCTTGGCAGTCCCTGTCACAGGGAGGCGCTATAAAGACGGATTGCTGTTGGTATAAAGGGGACTCAGCGGCGTTACTTGATACACTTTTACTGAATAATTCATTGGCTGAAAGTCTTCAGTGTTAGTGTGTCACAGAGGGGATGTGGAGCATTGTTCATAATGGTGAACCGGCGATGCTAAATTGGCACCAGTGTGTGTCTGGTGTCATGGCGTCTTGTCTGGGGTCACCATGCCTGCCCTGCGCCCTGTGCTACCTGGGATAGGCTCCAGTACCCCCACAACCGTGGTCTGCAGTAAGCGGCTTAGAAAAGTGCATGACTTTTATTTAAAATTACATGTATTTTCACAATTTATTGACACACACAAATATATTAAAAACACATTACACACTAATATATATATCTATCCATTATCCAACCCGCTATATCCTAACTACAGGGTCATGGGGGTCTGCTGGAGCCAATCCCAGCCAACACAGGGCACAAGGCAGGGCAGGGCGCCAGCCCACCACAGTGTATACATATATATAACACACATAGATTAATAATAATGCATGGATATAGCAACTTTACAATACACACACACACATCCAAGTGTCTGTTAATGGCGTTTTCATTTGAGAGCCACGATTCAGCCAGCTCTCCGCCACTTGGCCTGAATACTAAGAGCGCCAGAGGAATCGTGGCTCTCAAATGAAAACGCCATTAACAGACACTTGGACTTCAACCCAGCATATGTAGGATTAAAAAGAACAATAATTAAATAATTAATTATTTAAAAAAAGACTTTATGACCAACACCCTTTGAAACACACTTATATATTGCCTTTGATTCCTGTACGCCTACTCATTTTCCTCTGATGATGACACCTGGTAAGCTGTCAAAAGCTTATAGAAATCAAAAACTATTTTAAGATACATGATTCATTTTCTCACTTTGTGGATTACTAGCTTCAAATATGCAAACCATACCACACACCTTCTTCTCCAGTATACATAAACTGCTCAAATAAATTAAAGGCACACTTTGAAAACACATCAGATCTCAATGGGGAAAAAAAAAATCCTGCTGGCCATCTCTACTGCTATGGACTGATATGGTGACATGTGAGGAATGAAAGGATGGAAATGAAAATGATCAATGATCATCAGAGGGACACCCCGAAAATCAAAGGGAAAAAATGGTGCAGCAGAGCAGGTAATCCATTTTGCCGAAATTTCATTGCAGCAACTCCAAATTGTACTCAGTAGTTTGTATGGCTCCGCCCCCCAGCCAGACAACGTCCTAATGAGACGACAGATGGTGTCCTGGGGGATCTCCTCCCAGATCTGGACCAGGGTATCACTGAGCTCCTGGACAGGCTGAGGTGTCGGATGGACCCAAACATAATGTCCCACTCAGAGGTGTTCTATTGGATTGAGGTCAAGCGAGTAAGCGGGTGTGGGTTTCAGACGGGGGTTATCAGTCAATGGTATCAATTCCTTCATCCTCACGCCACATAAGGCCGGGCATTGTCGTGCACCAGGAGGAACCAACATAGGGTCTGACAATGGGTCCAAGGAGTTCATCCCAATAGCTAATGGCAGTGAAGGTGCCGTTGTCTAGCCTGTAGAGGTCTGTGCGTTCCTCCACGGATATGCCTCCCTCAACCAGTCATGTTGAACGATGTTACAGGCAGCATAACGTTCTCCACGGCTTCTCCAGACCCTTTCACATCCGCCACAAGTGCTCAGGGTGAACCTGCTCTCATCTGTGAAAAGCACAGGGCACCAGTGGTGGACCTGCCAATTCTGCTATTCTATGGCAAATGCCAATCGAGCTCCACGGTGCCCACTAGAGGACGTCGGGCCCTCAGGACACCCTCATGAAGTCTGTTTCTGATTGTTTGCTCAGAGACATTCACACCAGTGGCCTGCCTATTGGAGGTCATTTTGTAGGCTCTGGCAGTGCTCATCCTGTTCCTCTTTGGCCAAAGGAGCAGATACCGGTCAGCCCCGTTGATGGTTTAAGGACCTTCTCTGAGGGGCCCTGTCCAGCTCTCCTGGAGGAACTGCCTGTCTGTCTCCTGGAATCTCCTCCATGCCCTTGAGACTGTGCTGGAAGACACAGCAAACCTTCTGGAAATGACACATGGTATGGATGTGCCATCCTGGAGAAGTTGGACTACCTGTGCCAGCTCTTTAGGGTCCAGGTATGGCCTCATGCTACCAGTAGTGACACGGACTGTAGCCAAATGTAAATCGAGTGACAAAACAGATGAGGAGGGAAAAAGTCAGTGGCCTCCCTCCACCTGTTTAACCATTCATTCCTGTTTTGGGGGTCATCTCATTGTTACCCCTCTAGTGCACCAGAGCAGCTGAAACTGATGAACAAGCCCCTCTGCTCCTTAACTGAGCATATCAACAGCCCACAAGTGTCATTGACTTGATGCTATACTCTGATTCAAAAGGGGTCCTTTCATTTTTTCAGCAGTATACCATACATAAATACACATACACAAATACTTACACACACATATACACACTTCATAATTATTTGGGCCAAAATAATGACATGGAGAAATATTTTGGACAAATAAATCTAAATAAAGGTACTGTGAAATGGCACAATAAAGAATGAATAATGAAAATGAACAATCAGTGTGAGTGTAGTTAATGTATCACGGAACATATTTTTGTTGCTTTTTTATGTATGCCTGTAATTTTCTTCCAAACGCAGCATGTGATACGGCGTGAATTTAAAACTGCCACTCTCACTACTCAAGGCTGAGTGGTCGGGCTCTAGCGAGTTCGGTTTTATTTAACTGGTCAATGGTCGGTACACCGGACTCCAACCTTCGGCTATCAAATGGCACACTTACAGCAGACACTTTAGATGTAGGCTCCTAATGTCGAATTCGGAGTTTGGAGAATTAACGTCGCCGTGTCGCATAGGAATTCTGATCAACTTTTTGTTGCAGTCGTCGTAGACATTTACAGTCACATCTTTGAGCATGCGCAGCAGGACTCCCAAGTCCAGTCCGTGCGTCCGTTCGTCCACTCTGCGGACGAGTCGCCAATCAAAACAAGCACTCGCTAGAGCCCGCCCTCTCTGTCTTGACGAGTGAAAGTGACAGGTTGAAATTTAAGTTGAATTGCATGTTGCGTTTAGAGGAATATTACAAATAAAAATAAATAGATAAAATTTAACATTTCTTCTCACTGCTATGCTGATGATACTCAGGTTTATATTCACACCTGCAACTCTACAATGAATCAACTGCACAACTGTCTTTCTGAATTACGATCCTGGATGGCTAATAATTTTCTTCATCTTAATCAAAATAAAACGGAGGTGCTTATAGCGGGTCCATCAGCTAAACACAAATTGGTCTTGGACTTCTCGGCTCTTTCTCTGTCTTTTGCAAACCTCAAGTCCGCAGTCTTGCTGTTATTTTGACAGTAACCTCTCTTTTGAGAAACAAGTAAATTCTGTAGTCAAGAGTTGCTTTTTCCAGCTTCGTCTATTAGGTAAGATCGAGCCTTTTTTATCTTCTAGGGATCTTGAGAAAGCTACTCGGGCTTTTATCTTCTCTCGCCTCGATTACTGCAACTCGCTGTATTCTGGGATTAGCAAATCACTGATATGCAGGTTACAGTTGGTCCAGAATGCTGCCGCTCGCTTTCTGGTTGGGGCAAGAAAGTCCGATTCTGTTTCTCCAATATTAGCTTCTTTACACTGGCTGCTGCCTGTCAGTTTTCGAATTGATTTTAAAATCTTGTTGCTAGTTTTTAAATCTTTATATGAGCTCGCTGCTGCCTATTTATCTGAATTGTTTGTTTTACACCAGCCATCCAGAGTGCTTAGATCTTCTGCTCAGTTGTCTCTTGTTGTCCCCCGTACCAAGTGTCAAACTAAGGGGGGCAGCTGTGGCACCCCATCTGTGGAACTCTTTACCTCGTCACATAAAGGAGTCGTCGACAATTAAAACGAGATTAAAGACTCATTTCTATTCACTTGCATACTGATGGTTTCCTCATTGTGATTATGTAATATTACTTCTATTTATTATTTATTTTATTTATGTTCATTTATTTCTATTTATGTTATTTGTACGTTTTTCTTTTATTCTATTATTGTAAAGCACTTTGGCCACAGCATTCCTATGTTGTTTTAAATGTGCTATATAAATAAATTGACATATACCGTGACAGATGTATTTATGCTTTTTAATTATTTATACACATTTAGTTAATGCCCTTTTTCTTTATTGTCACATTTCTCGGTACTTTTGTTTATTTGCATATGTATTTATTTTTGTCTGCACCTCCATAATTACTTTAGTGACGAGTATTGGCATATTATATCCTAGCCCTGCCAGAGTTTTGATGCATTGTTGTGGCGACACCTGCTGGCCATTTTGTGTTTTTCCCTCCAGAGTCTTGCGCGGACATTTCGAGAGACGCCGACTGCACTCGCTTGAGGTTTAGGCGGGAAGCCCCCTGGAATTGGCGAGTGGTCTGCTGCTGAACTGAAATGATGTTCCAGTGTTCGCGCCTAACTAAGCTTTACAACAACTGTAAGTTTTAATTCTACATCTATTGTACATTTTTCCTGTACATGATTTTAAAAAATTTTACAGTAAGAAAAAAAAACAGCCGTACGATCTGAACCGGGGAAAACAAATCTGGGGGCGTCTGCAGTTCTGAGGGGGCGGCAATATTTCATTTGAATGGAACCATCACAACAGTAGAAGCGTAACGTTCCTGTCACTTTCCATTCACATAAAACAGCAGGGAACTATCGAATATGCACTAGTGACATTTGGTTTTATAAAATAAGATTTATATTTTATTAACCTATTAAAAACGTCTGCTCCAACAAAACGCCACTACAATTGTATCTTTGTTTTCCTCCAGCGGCCACCTTTCTTAATAGATTCATAGACGTTCGGCACAAAACGTTGATAAAAGTTAATACAAGATAAACGCGCTATACGTGGAATATCCTCTACTAGGGTGCAACATTCATTTACTAATCAGACAATACAAGTTCAAAGCGAACATAAATTTTGCAGTATTATAACTTACCTCATAAATGACACACAAATGTTGAGAAATTTCTGGTGAAGGCCCTTCAAAGACAACGAAAGCGTCCACACGTGAAGCCCAGGCGCTGTGAATGACGTTGCGGTCACGTGCCATATATCGGCGTTTTCAGAGCTCCGCCTTCACTGACTTGTGACGTTTCAGCTCAGCACGTCAGGACATTCACGTGAGCTGCCGGTCGGGCTATACTGTACATATGTGGAGAAAAGCGAGCGAGGTCGCTGCCGATTTGTTACTTAGCCCGCAAAGTTAAAAAAAATATTGTAAAGCCACCAGGGGGCGTACAGTCACACTAACCCGGACACACACACGTGGGACACAAGTTCACTCAACACCTGTATTTATTTACAGAAAAAGTGCACAAATTACCAACATCACAATACATCTATCTATCTATCTATCTATCTATCTATCTATCTATCTATCTATCTATC
>JANRMT010062797.1:4720155-4735910 GCA_026402145.1 Polypterus bichir lapradei | reverse complement strand
ATCTATCTATCTATCTATCTATCTATCTATCTATCTATCTATCTATCAACTGTCCCTTCTTGCCACCAGTCCTTCTCAGGCTTTGTCTTCTTCCTCCCAACTCTGGCCATTCAATGGACTGAGGCAGCTCCTCTTGTTCAGGTCCCGGGAGTGCTCCAGGTGGCTCATCAGTATTACCTGGAATCACTCCCAGGTGTGCTGGAGGTCCTCTATAGCATAGACATAGAATTACTAGACGCCGCATGACCAGCGGCATCGTACGTCAACGTCGCCGCCATATTGCGAGTGGCACTGCTGTGGAGTGAAGTAATGAATAATATGCTGCTTGGGATTGTACAAACCGCTGTACGCTCCAAACCAGATCCCGGGGGATTACATTTCATAGGAAAGGCTGAACAATTGTTTTGGTTATATTTGGCCATTAGAAAATCCCGTTTTATAATATTAACTTTAGCTATGCCGGGCTACGCTAGCAAAGCTATGCATTTATGTGCTCAAGTGAGCCTCCAAACAACATTTTGGCTAAACGTATTTAGTCACTAACTATGTAGATTGTTGTTAGCTGTTAACATTTCTCAAACTTTGAAGGTTTCCTAAAGAAATCCACCTCAGGAAGCAGTGGGAGGTCAGGTAGCCCTCAGACTAGATTTTGAGAAAGCTGTCCTGTGACGTGTGCCGTGCTGGTTTGGTAACAGACGCTGTACCGGCGTCATATGGTCAAAGCTACCACTCGCTCACATTAAAAAACAAAGGCGGTTTGATGATTTCTTCTGAGGGTCCAGTCAAGGTGGTCAAAGTAGCTGAGCGTGTGACCCGACAGCCGACATTAGGGCAAGCTGTCAGTGTATCTTTGATCGATCAGTTTGTTCGGGCTGAGATTGGTTCAGATGATGGAGCACATCGAGGAGACACAGTTTGAATTGACAGCCATCATTTTATGTTCATGTCTTTAGTTGTGTCTGTCTTCTACAAACTAAGGCTGCACCATATTGTCAGATTGAATCCTCTCAAATTATAGAGCGGCAACACACAGAAAAAGCTATGGAAGACAGTCCTGTTCCAAGGATTTTAGATCCTATTCTGTATATATTTAAGTAACCACATTGTGTGTGTGTGAGAAAGAGAGAGAGAGATTGAGAGAGGAATGAGTGAAATGTTTTCAGAAATTACTAAGCCGATTTGTATACAATAAAATAGTTTATTTTTGTCATTGAGTTTATCATTTCACTGTTAAAAGAAAGACCAGACTGCCAGTTGCAGTCTTACTATTTTGACTTTCAGACATTGGTCAAGTTTTCGTCTCAATAATTAATAATAATAATAATAATAATAATACATTTTATTTAATAGGTGCCTTGTTAGCACTCAAGGTCACCTTACAATAAAATTAAACAACATTATCAAAATTAAAACAAGAGAATGATAAATCAAAAAGCAATAATTAGCAAACAAACAAAGATAACTGGCAGTAACAGTGCAAAATTCACAATTGGTGTGCCACTTTGAAAAGATAAGTTTTGAGGGCAGTTTTAAAATGTGTTATTGAATCGAGCTGACAGATATGAGAGAGAAGAGAATTCCCGAGTTGAGGAGCACAATGAGAGACGCTCGAGCTCCCAGAGCACTGAGTCTGACGTGTGGTACAGAAAGTCGAGCTGCAGATGAGGATCTGAGTGAGCGAGAGGATTGCCAGTCTGGAGGAGATCAGTGAGGTGTGGAGAGCTTTAAATGTTCAGAGCGGGATTTAGTATCGTATTCTGTAGTGTGAGATATGGCCGGTCATTCATCCCGACCAATACCCCCAGGCCGCTAGATGGAGCCCTCCTTGTAGCATGGAGGTGCCCCGAATGCCAGCAGGGAATTATGGACAATAAAGTTTTTATGCACAGCCCTGCTGGCTACCATGGGGTCCAGCAGGAGTCGCTGCAGGGAGGCACAAGGACATCTATTTTCCTTACACCCCAGAAGTACGTCTCAGTCACGTGGACAGAAGGAATGACGTGCTTCCGGGATGAAAAAGAAGAGTTTGGATCTGACCCGGAGGTCCTAAGAAGTCACATGGACTGAGGGTTCAGAAGCACTTCCAGGTCACAGACTATAAATGACTCTGGAAAATCCCAGACAGACGAGCTGAGCTGGGTGGCAGGGTGGCAACGCGTCTGGGAGAGGAGGATTGAGTATTGTTTATTGGAGAATTGATTTATTTATGAGTATTGTGGAGAGGAGGGTGTTTTGTGCACATTATTATTATAATAAATCCAAATTTTGGACTTTTACCTGGTGTCTGACGAGTGGTCTGAGGGTTCAAGGGGTCAAGAAAGCCCTAAACTGTCACAGTAGTTAACAGGGAGCCAGTGAATTTGAGAGAGAATCGGTGTGAAGTGTTCAGTGTTCAGTGGATTTAAAACAGCAGATTATTATCCTGGCAGCAGAATTTTGAAGAAGTTGTAAGCGATGGATGCGTTTTTGTGGGATGCCAAATAGATTAGCATTACAGTAATCTATACGTCAGGTGACTCGGGCATTAACCGATACTTCAGTACTGTGTTGAGTAAGAACAGGATGATGTCTAGAAATGTTTCAGAGATGGAAGAAGGCAGTCCGAGAAATGTTACTTATATGGGAGGAATTATTTATTAATAATAATTATAATAATAAAAATTTATTATTATTTAATAATTGCCATTACTAGTGTATAAATTAATATAAATAATTGCATTTAAATGATTCCCCAAAATCTGTCGTATGTAAACGATACTGTTTTAAACGTTATTGTTTTTTCATTAGAAAACCCGGTTTCCACGTCCACCTGTATTAGTTTAAGTGGCACTTTTGCCACTCGCAATATGGCGGATGCGCTGACATATCGTGTCAACTGGGCAACACAGCAAATGCAGCGTCTACCTATATATGTCTATGCCCTATAAGGCTCTGCAGCTCCCCCTGGTGGCCACTACGGAACCCAACAGGACTTCACCAAACTCCTGCTCCCGACATGCCCTGTGGGAATCCGTGGTGCCTCAGCCGCCCAGGAAGGCTGCCTTCTAATATCCCAGGGTAGGGAATGCCTCACCAATGCCCTCTCCCCTACTCCTTCTGCTCTGCTCGGCGTCCCAGCCAGGTAGTGGCTGTGGCCACCCATCACTATATATAAAAATAAACTTAATTTTTTAATGAAAATAAAGAGCAAGCTATACAGTACATACTTAACATGTATCAGTTCACTCCAAATGCACTTCAATCACTAAAGTGGCATTCCTGGCTGACCAGGTTATATTTTTTACTTTCTCATATACAAAGTATAGGGAAAGTATTGGAATCCTCCAAAAATTCAATGTCAAGATTTTGATGAATCTCGACATTTTAGACCTCCCCGAGTCTGAAAATACCATTTTTGGAATTATGTCTGAGTGTGTGTGTGTATAACCACAATAACTTGAGCACACTTTCACTTCAGTCAACCACACTTTGCATACAAGTATTAGGTACACAACATAGATTTCTATCAACTTTTGGGCTATTTCCGATAAATGGAAGTGGTACTTTGCTTTTTTATTCATGCAGTTGCAGAATCCGATGTATTCAACTTTACTTTTGTAATAATTGTTCAATATAATGTTAATTTGATTTGTTGCTGATGGTTCTTTAATGTAGATGAAATAAAAATATAATCATTATCTTGCGGTTTACTCCATAAATATCCATCCCCATATCTGCGTATATGAGAAAGTCCAGGGTAGACCATGCCTGATTTTTTTATTTTATACAGTTGACCAAGGTGAAATTAGTAGTGTGAAGTAACACACACACACACACACACACATATATGGTAGCATCAAACAGGGCGGCCCTGAATATTCTGATCAGCACAAAACAAAAATCGACATTATATAAATACATATATGCACACAAAAAAATCTACATTATCTCTATATATAATCTTCATTTGGATCTTGATCTTTGTTTGTCCGCGAATGAATTAGAAGAAGAAGCACTAGATGGCAGTAGAGAGACAGCTAAAACATAGGCATTGCATTAAGAATCTCCTCCAGGCTTATACTACTGAAGACTGTAGTACACCAGTCACACCTCAAAACACAGACATTCAAACTAAACAAATTGTTGTGCTTTAAATTAACTAAAGAGATCTTCATTTAGATATTGATCTTTGTTTGTCCGTGAATTCCACGCATGCGTAGACCACCTTCCAGTTTAGTACGTGTTGTTACTCATGGATGTCAACAATGTGCCAGAATAACGAAAGGGGTGGTGGACAGCATTACGCTGGTTAGCTCCTGAGGCCTGGTTAGAGAATGAGATTGCCGAAGATAAAAGGTACGAGCCTATGTAACATATGGATGAAAGAAAGACAGTGGGTAAAATGAATGACAATGTAACAGCACGTTCCGGAAATTATTATTGTTACGTTGTAGCCGGCGAGTGCTGCACGTCTCACAGTTGTACCGTGGCTTGCTCACATGTCAGTGAAGTGATCCCTATTTAGGTTTTAAAGAGCCTGGATACCTATGTGTCCCCCTTTTATAACCATTACTCCGTGTATATTGCCTTACTCTTTGGATTGCCACAAAGCAACCTGCGAGACTGGAGAAAGGTTGAGAAGACATCGTGAGAGGAAACGATAGCGTCGTGAAAACGAGGCGGACTGTGAACAGACAGAAGCAGAAATGCTCCTACACCACCGCATAATTACTGTTCGGACAGTGATTCCAAGTAGGCCGTTCGTATCGAATCAATGTCCAAGGGTTTTCTTTTGTAATTTTGTTTCCCTTATAAAAAATCATAATGCTGTGCGACGAAGGGCCCAGTTCACGACTGGCAGCCGCGTTTAAACAGGGAGCCCTTCACAGACAACTTTAACACGCGTAACGTAGTTGGGCGCACATGGCTAGTATATATATAATACCATGCATCAGAATTCTTGACTAGATAGAGATGGTCCTGGTAGAAACATTTTGGTAGGCCTTTTAGAAACATAATTATTGTCCTCTTCACTCTGCTAATCCTGAGAAACACAATATCCTTAAATAGGCCACCCTATCGTAAGGAAGGCCTGAGAAATTGCCAGTTTCTCCCAGGCACCAGGGAATGAGAATCCCTCCGTCATGTCCTGGGTTTACCCCTGGCCCTTCTCCTACTTGCACCTTTAGGGCGGCACCCAGGGAACATTATAATTACCGTACATGCCCAAACCAGCGCCTTTAAATTTGCCAAAGCAGCGGCTCTACCCCAAATGCCTCCTGTATTGACATTTTTCTTACCCCCTTCCTAAAGTATAACCTTCCAGATTTCCGAGCAGACAGAAGAGGCCGACTCAGGCTGTCAGTTTAACAGAAGGAATGGCGATTGTTCATCCACAGTTACAGAGAGCTCTGTGGCCTATGGGTATAGTATTGCGCATTGTTTCTGGAGTTGAAGGACAAGTTTGGAAAGCTGCATTGAAGATTAATAGCAGGGTGTACACGAAGGCCTGTGGCTCAGTTTACAGAACTTCTTGGAATCCCTGAAGATGTTCCTTCTGATTATTTTAATAGAAGAAACTGTGTCACAAATTTAGGAGTGGCTACAAAGACCTTCAGGTCTCTAAAGTAGTAAAAGTCACTGACGTGACTGAAGCTGACTGCTTGTACAGCGAGTGTCGAGTGTCCTGCTGGAGATCAAAACGGAAAGTGTATGTGCGATTAATTATGTGCGAGAAGTGATAAGTGATAGCGCTTTGGTCGTGTCCCTTTAAAGGGGTGTTTGGCGTAATCGGCCCTAATGTGCTGCCATTTGTCGACAGGTCATTGCAGACGGGGATTGTTCCTACGTGCTTTAGGCATGCAGTGATTCAAGCCCTGTTAAAATACTTTTTCTGAACTGCAGCTGTGATGTCTTTCACTTAGATGTTAGAAGTTGCATTGAGTAAGTAAAGCCGGGAAGAAATATTTTTGTGTGCGTTTTCATTTAACTCTTTCAGGGCCGATGTCGACTTTTGTCAAAAGGAGGAGCCGACGATAGTAATCGACTGTAAACTGTGACAAAACCAACTGTTATGTTTTAGTTGGACTCTCGTTGTCTGAAGGAACGTTAGATTCATTGGTTTGACCGAGATTTCTTGCGCTCAGGTGACATCTGGTGAGAGATCAAAGCGAATGCGTAAAGCAAAATACTCCGCAGACGACATTTTGCCTATTATCTCCAAACTGGACCATGACTTGTTGGACTCCGATTTTGATACAAGTGATCGAAAACGAATGTGAGGTTCCATCTTCAGCTGATTGGTCCCCAGCTAATCGTGGTACTGACAATGTTCACCAGGTAGAACTGCCACTTAACAATGATAAGCAGTAGAAACCACATTGCAATGCACTGTGACCGTGATCACTGCTGCTGCTGCCCCAGCCACGTGAAGACAGCCTGGCAGCAAGTCTGCCGCACATTGTTGGAAAACTGGCAGCCGCAGCATGTAGCAACAGACGTTTTATGTTGATTTCTGTGTGACACCATTGCTTTTCAGAAACTGTTTTTTGGAAAACATATTCAGCCCTCAAAGAGTTAAGGCTGTAAAGCAAAAAAATAAAAAATGGGAATATTTCAAAAGGGAGGGGGGGATTCTTTTCTATACCCACTGTAGCGCAGAATTTGGAAACATTTAAATATGCATTAAAAATCATTCAAACAATGAGCAACAACACACCCAGTCTGTCCCATCCACCCAGCCACCTCAGGCAGGCCTTTCGGACTTATAATCGGTCCTCTTCAGTCTTGTATGGTTGCCTTTTATCGTAAACTGGGGCAGCGCAATTAACAGCCTCAGTCTGGAGTGCCGATCAGACTCACTGTCCTGGAGGCAAAGGCCTGACAGAGGAGAAGAGGCAAGAGAGAGCTGAGCACTTCCGCCCTGGCACTCTGGAGCTGGGAACTCCCACACCTGATGTGGCGTCGCCTGCCGTAGACCAGAAAAAAGTGGTTAGCTCTCATTAAGATTCCAGCATCGGTAACCTGAGAAGAGAGGATGTTCTGTCCTGCAAAATGGCATGAGGACACCAAGTACGGTATTTTCCATTAAGTGGCGCTAGTCATGCAGGCCTGTTTGGAATTCACCATTTGAACAGGACACGAGACGAGGGTATCACAATCAAGGATAGCAACAATGGCTTTTGCTTATTTTGCAACAAAAATTATTACAAAAGACCAAGCTTTGAGTCTCCAAAATATTTTTTTAATGCAACCACCTGAGCAGCTAACAGTCAATCAATCAATCAACATTTATTTATATAGCACATTTTCATACAAAAAAATGTAGCTCAAAGTGCTTTACAAAATGAATAGAAAAATAAAAGACACAATAAAAAATAACCATAAGTCAACATTAATTAACATAGAATAAGTAAGGTCCGATGGCCAGGGTGGACAGAAAAAACAAAAAAAAAAAACTTCAGAGGCTGGAGAAAAAAAATAATAAAATCTGTAGGGGTTCCAGACCACGAGACCGCCCAGTCCCCTCTGGGCAATCTACCTAACATAAATCAAACAGTCCTCTTTGTATTTAGGGTTTTCATGGAAGGACCTGATGATGATGGTCACGTAGACTTCTGGCTTTCAGTCCATCAATGTTGGTGCATCATGATGCTTTGAGAAGGTGGTGGTGGCGCAGGCCGCCACCACAAAGAAACTGGAAAAAGAAACAGAAGAGAGAGTAGGGGTCAGTATGGATTTTGGAGCCACTATGAATAGTTATTATGATGAATTGAACATACAGAGTATCAGTATTAGGTTAAAGTGAAGTTATAAAAAGGCCATGTTACAGTAATGTGTTTTCAGCAGTGTTTTAAAGTGCTCCACTGTATTAGCCTGGCGAATTCCTATTGGCAGGCTATTCCAGATTTTAGGTGCATAACAGCAGAAGGCCGCCTGCCTCACCACTTCTTTTAAGTTTAGCATTTGGAATTATAAGGAGACACTCATTTGAAGATCTATGGTTACGATTTGGAATATAACGTGTCAGACATTCCGATATATAAGATGGAGCGAGATTATTTAAGGCTTTATAAACCATAAGCAGTATTTTAAAGTCAATCCTGAATGACACAGGTAACCAGTGTAGTGACATCAAAACTGGAGAAATGTGTTCGGATTTTCTTTTCCTAGTTAGGATTCTAGCAGCTGCATTCTGCACTCGTTGCAAGTGATTTATGTCTTTTTTGGGTGGTCCTGAGAGGAGTGCGTTACAGTAATCTAGTCTACTGAAAACAAAAGTGTGAATTAATTTCTCAGCATCTTTCAATGATATAAGAGGTCTAACTTTTGCTATGCTTCTTAAGTGAAAAAATGCTGTCCTAGTGGTCATTCTGACAGTCACAGAATGTCAGTCATGTCAGTCCCCCCCGACTCCTCTCTTGTCACTGAACCCCCTACCCTTCCTGCTCTCCTCGATGTCGGTGCTAATTCCAATCAAATTGTTAGTAAGGAGACGGATTGCTTTCTCAGTTGTTAGTTGTTGTTTCTGTCCACGTTTGGCTGAGTCAGGAAGACGCCACAGGGCAAGATTAACATTTACTTAAAACAAAAACGCATCAAAGCATTCACATCAGTTCTCCTTCACCTCGGCTTAATGGCAGGCTAAATGTGGGGCTGGCATTCTCATATTTGGTTTCCCCTCGGGTCAAGCTAATGTGTAGATGTGATCTGCCCCAAGCCGATTGGCAGCCATTACAAGTGCACACTCCCACCAGCATGAAGGTTGGAAGGAATACAAAAAAATTGTTACGCCACATGTTCATTCATTCCTTTCCCTTGCCTGATGGAATCAATAAGATTGAGGGAAAAATGGGGAATTACCCACGTATTGTGCAAGAAATTCAGGAAGGGGTCGAGCTTCTCTCCAACAAACACTTCTTTGACTCTTAGCTGGCGATTTTCTGTTTGTAGTTTGCCCGTCTTCTTGGTGTTTATCATCTCCATTGCAGACTGATTTGCTCCTCATCCCCCTCACAAAGTGGGCTCGGGCCTTGCGAGAGCCTGGGAGACAACTATGGCTTCCCTGCAACTTGAAGACACAGAAGAATTAAATCATCGAAATCCAGACGAGCCTACCAGCCTCAAAAGAACTTTAGAGGTATTTGAACGGCAGAAACAATTTATTCACAAAACATACTTCACATGCGTAAGATGACAAGAGCAGTGTTTGGGGGTAGCAAGTGGGGGACCACCACCCCAGGCCCAGCACACCTAAGGGTGCCCCGCTTTTGAGGTCTGCGTGTCCCGTTTTGAGTGGATTTGTCAAGTTATATTCTCCAGTTATACTTTGATAAAGTCCGTGTGTTACCTCTCTATTCTAAAAGAAAATCTTGAGACGAGACTGTTGCCAAGAGATTTTTTCAAGTCCCGCCCTCCTCTCCACCATTTCCGGTTCATGGCCCACGCCCGCAGTCCTCACGCCTCTCATTGGTGTGAATGCTTTTGTCAGACACACTTCCTGCGCTCTCAGCTCTTAAACATTTTTGTTTTTTCCTCACTTTAAGTTCCCAGTAAAAGAAGACGTATTATGTCCAAATCTTATTGAAGAATTTCATCACGAAGGTTTATCAACAGAAAAAATGAGTACACAGGCAATCCTAGCACTGAGAAACAATGAAGTCAAAAGAATTAACACGAAAATTGTCGATCGGTTACACGGCAAATTGACTAAATGCGTATCAATAGCCCCTGCTAAAACAGTTAGTGGTGATGGTGTGGAAGATGAAAACATCAACTTACAATATCACGAAGAATATATCTACAACCGTTAACACCATCGGATCTTCCACCGGCCGAATTACTGTTGGAAGAAGGACGTATTGTAATGTTATTGTGTAATTTATGTCTCAGTGATGGGCTATGCAATAAGACAAGATTAGTTGTACTGAAAATTAATCGAACAATTCTGACATGTAAAATTTTAACAGGCGACAAGAAAGGTAATGTAGCACATCTAACATGAGACACCAAAGGAGATCGTGATATGCCACTCGTATTAAATCGTTGACAGTTTCCCGTTAGAATAGCTTTTGCTGTGACAATTAACAAATCACAGGGACAAACATCCAAAAAAGTCGGTTTATTTATTAGAGAGGAAGAAACGAAATTCACTCACGTTATGTTGTCACGATGAAAGTCCAAAGAATGGAGTCAAAATTCAAAGCGATATTGACAAAAAGTTCATTCCAAATATTTTTTTGTACTGAAGTTTTACAGTAAAAGTGTGAGTTTAAAAAGTATTTGCGTGTTAATTTCAAAACCAAACAGAACGAAAACGTGTAACGAAATGAATACCTGTAACGTGACATGAAACATAATTTTCTTTCAATTTATTACATTTTACTCTTTTTTAATATGGTTAATTACTCGCTGTAATGTCAAATAGTTAGTTCTATTATGCATATGTAACAATTCCCATGAAAATAACAATCTAATTAAATTGTACATCCACTTCCCCACACACGAGCAGCAGAGCCGTGAAGTGGCTAGCGTGTAGGGGTTGGCAAGCAAAGTGAGCAGAGGGCAAAGCCTCCTAGTCTTGTAAAAATGTATTTGAATACTGTAATGAGAAAATCTGGTGTATGTTAACATTATTTTTTATTAAATTTGTGTGCAAGTTTATACAGTCCACAGTAACCACGTTTGACGTAACCTGGTCAGCCTTAGGCCCCGCATACCCCTAAGGCCGCCTCTGCAAGATGATTTACAGGAATATCTCAACCTGTTCACCGTCATGTTCAACACGCAAAAAGAAAATAATCAAAAAAAGAAATACAAAACAAAGAGTCCATTAGTGTTAACATCATTTCGACTCACCCCGTATTATTACCTCGCCGATGCCTTTATCCAAGGGGACTTGCACCATTTCAGATACGCTTGCTTACGTTTCTTAGACTTTCCTAATTGCAGCACAAGCAGGTGAAGCGAGTTGCTGATGTTAGTAACAGAATTTGAAGACCCCCCCCGCCCTCCCCACCCCAGGGTCTGAAGGCCGAAGCCTTCACCACTATGCCACACAAGACACACTGACCGACGATCAATGGCCACGGAGCTCAATTCTATTAACTTGATGCCGAGTCATGACGTGCATCCCATTAACTTATTTTTCTGGCTTTTGTTAGGCGCCTCTCCGCCACATTCCAGTTCAAGTGTTGCCACTGCCAGGGCGAGCCAAGTGTCAACTTGTTTGTCACAAATCACACACCAACCATAAAGAGGCTCTACCTGTTCTCCACTTTCATTATTACCTTAAGCTGCCTTTCTGGAAATTTGTCATAACGCTTATTATATTAGATAAAAAAAAAAAAAAAAAAAAAAAAAAAAAAAGGTTCAAGTGCCTTCGGATTGGTTTGGCTGCCACACTCAAATTTATTTGTATTACCTGTGAGAAGCCTTTGGGTGAAGTGCTCAGCCGGCAGCGTCAAGCCATTTAACGAAACACAAGCAGAGTACAACCAGAACTGGAAACACCAGCTACAATCCTCCCTGCAGGCCTGTGCCTGACAAAATATAGAAAACCATCCTCATTTATACGCACGCCAAATCCACCAGTCTGGGGCAAGCGTTAAATCAGCCCTTTGAAAGAAGGAGCCGCACCTCTGGTAGGCGTTTAGCAAACAGAAAAGGTCAGGCGGCAGGCTGCGGAGGGTGACCTATAAACAAGTGGCTGTCGCGAAGGCCATCTCGCTGCACGGCCATATCAAATTTCAAAAGCCAGCAGCACAATCTGACAGATTTTGAGGATTATCCTGCCTTGACAGTCACTCATAGGAGAAGATCTTAGTGTACTTTAATGTGGGAAAGATACAATTACACAACGTGCAGTTTGAAAAACCGCTTTAAGAAAAGACTGGGTCGGGGGAACGGATCGATTTCTCACACAAACATACAACAGCCTCCTTCTAAATCTGTCCTTTGTTCTTCGCCAGCTTTTTCCTGGACAGAACTGACCAGTCCTGGAGAGACTTAACGAATATTAAGACGCCGTATCAAAAATAATAAATGCTTATTGTACCAAAATGCGGTGACTGTCAGTGTAGCTGCGTTTCCAAAGTTCAGCAGCTCTAGCTGAAAAAACGGGATTTAACAAAAGCCTGACGTGCTGAAAGGATTCCACAGACCAAATATCTTTGTTTTTTACATTACATTACCTACATTGAGAAGTCCACGTGACCGTCATCATCAAGTCCTTCCATAAGAACCCTGAACACAATGAGGACTGATCATTTATCTTAGGTAGAATGCCTAGAGGGGGCTGGTCAGGTGGTCTCATGGCCTTGGACCCCCTGCAGATTTTAGTTTTTCTCTCCAGCCGTCTGGAGTTTTGTTTTTTTTACTGTCCTCCCTGGCCATCAGACCCTACTCTTATTCTATGTTAATTAGTGTTCTCTGATTTTAATTCTTACTTTGTCTTTTTTCTCTTTCTTCATCATGTAAAGCACATTGAGCTCCTTTATTTGTATGAAAATGTGCTACAGAAATAAATGTTGTTTTTAAAAGTTTTAGTTAAGAAATTCAAAGTAAAAGATCCATCCATCCATATTCCAACCCGTTGAATCCGAGTCACGGGGGTCTGCTGGAGCCAATTCCAGCCAACACAGGGCGCAAGGCAGGAAACAAACCCCAGGCAGGGCGCCAGCCCACCACATGGCACACACACCAAGCACACACTAGGGCCAATTTAGGATCGCCAATGCACCCAACCTGCATGTCTTTGGACTGTGGGAGGAAACCCACGCAGACACGGGGAGAACATGCAAACTCCACGCAGGGAGGACCCGGGAAGTGAAACGAGGTCTCCTTACTGCCAGGCAGCAGCGCTACCACTGCGCCGCCGTGCTGCCCCAAAGTAAAACAGTTCACACAAAAAAAAAAAAAAAAAAATTGAAAATAGCAAAAAAAAAAAAAAAGATTCTTGTTAAGAAAAGTTCAAAGCTTAAATCTTGTTATATTTCTA
This sequence comes from Polypterus bichir lapradei, assembly GCA_026402145.1. Lineage (NCBI taxonomy): Eukaryota > Metazoa > Chordata > Cladistia > Polypteriformes > Polypteridae > Polypterus > Polypterus bichir. Next base: position 4,722,934 of record JANRMT010062797.1, on the reverse strand, counting down.
ATTGTTACAAAGTCACTTCTAAACATTTCTGAACATTTCAAAACAGTCCGAAAACGGTATGCCAATCCCATTTCTAAGCTGTGTACTGGGACCCTGCTATTCCAAACAACAATGGACTCCATTAACACCCTGTAACTCAGTTATAGCAAGAAAGGTCTCTCTCATGCCAACATACAGGGGACAAGACGATACCATGGTGTACGACTATGAAAGACATTTATATTCTATTCAAATGAAGCAAACACTAATAGGAGTTGAACTCGGAAGCTTTAAATTTCTAAGATTGGCTCTTACACTCAGAGTTTATCATCTGAATGAGGACGTCCTAAACGTGAGCGGACAATGGGAGTTGCTGTTGAGCGGCCCCAGAATCCAAAGTGAATGTTGGGGAAACCAAAACGGAACTGTAGACAGTGCGGGAAAGAAGTATTGGGTATACCCTGCTGAATTTGTACGTCTGCTCACATACAAGGAAAGGAACAGCCTCCAATTTTTATGGTAGTTTCATTTTAATATGAGCAGAGTGGTGTCTCTGAGGGTTAGGGATCTGCACTGCTAATCAGAAGGTTGAATCCCGTAAACGTCAGAAGTGACTCTACTCCGTTGGGCTCCTGAGCGAGGCCCTTCACCTGCAATTGCTTTGTGCTGGGTATGACGTTAATCTGCATCCTCCAAACCAGGGGGTTGGTGGCAGGACTGGCACTCCAGCCACTGTGTGTATATATATATATATATATATATATATATATATATATATATATATATATAAATAGAAAAAAATAAAAAAAATAAATAAAAAAAACCCTCACCCTGGCCCATTCCAGCTGAACTGGTGTGGTGCTGAGGTGTCACCCGTCACATGGCTGCACTCGGGTCCTAATCTGGGATTTGTCACGTGGTGGACGTGGCAATGTGCTGTATCAGTAACCTCTCATTTTAATGGAGAAGAACAAAAAAAAAATTCATAATTACATAAAAGTTCTAAATTGATTTGCATGTCATTGAGAAAAATTAAGGATTTTTGGGAACAACTGAAGGTGACCCCCATAAATTTGGTGCATTAAGGTTGGGATTAAAGTGTTTGACAATCACTCTAATGACATCTGTGACAAAAAAAGATAACAGAGTGACGATGGGAGTGTTACTCGGTGGTACTGGGGGGGGGGGGGGAATACGTATTTGATCCCCTGCTGAATCTGTAAGTTTGCTCACTTTACAAAGAAATGAACAGCCTTTCATGTTAATGGTAGTTTCATTTTAATGGAGAGAGACAGAATATCAACCAAAACTCCAGGAAAAAAAAAAAAAAAACACATTATACAGTGGAACCTCGGGTCACGAACGTCTCGGACCACGTACAAATCGGGTTACGACCAAAAAGCTTGCCAGACTTTTGCATGTGTTCACGACCACACGCTGGGGTGACAAACAAGCCAGTTTCCCTTCCGGTTCATACGCGCCGGTGATTTCCGCACGTGTTCAGTCTCTCCCTGTGTATTCGCTGTGAACTCTTTGTGCTGTATTTCGTTTCCTTTCCGGTTCATACGCGCCAGCCGCGTGCCACAGTGGCCTGATGTTTAGTTTGATAATGTCTTCGTACACTTGACGCTAGACACACAACACTTTCACAGCACGATCGTTTTGTTGAACAAATTCACATTCACCTGTCCAAGAGTCTTGAAAAGAGCGAACATCAAGTGTGTGTCTTTTAGGAGTTATTTTAGGGCAGTATATTAATAACGACGACGAGAGGTTCGTTTTAACGTACCACGGCCTGCACTGAACACATGGTTTCCCTTTACATGCAAGTGGAATGTGGGGACGCGGAGCACAAACACATGCGTTGTAATTAAAATGCAAGAACAAGAAGTTTGTTTTAACGTACCACAGCCTCCACTTACATGCCAGCTGCATAAGCAAAACGTAGGTGAGGGCGCGAACGCATGCACCGTAATTAAAATATAATTTTTTTACTATATTTCAATTCAGAGTGCTTTTGAAAAGGTTGCCGACCCCTGCACTAATATATAGGCAAATCTATATTAATAAAAGGCAAAGCCCTCACTGACTGACTCACTGACTGACTCACTCATCACTAATTCTCCAACTTCCCGTGTAGGTAGAAGGCTGAAATTTGGCAGGCTCATTCCTTGCAGCTTACTTACAAAAGTTGGGCAGGTTTCATTTCGAAATACTACGCGTAATGGTCATAACTGGAACCTATTTTCGTCCATATACTGTAATAGACTGCTGCTCGATGGCCGTGGGAGACGGAGTTGCGTCTTGCATCATCACGCCTCCCACGTAATTGAGTACCTGCCCATGTAAGGTAAATATTTGCGGGTGAAGGACTGTGCTTAGCATATTCATAAGTAAAAATATCTGAATCACAAACTGATGTTTAATTATATTTTGTCCATGAATACTTATTAAATAATTCCAAATAGTCTGTCCTTCCTTTCATAGCTTTTCCGATGGTTGTGCTGCTTCCAGGCATGTATTTTCGTATTAAAGCATTTAACCAATCACATTTCAGCCATCATTTGTTGCCAGGCAGAGAGGCCTTCACAATCTGTTGTGCAGGCACTCTAACACAGAATAAATGTCGATTAACCTGTTGCTTCAACCAATCAGATTTTGAGTTGGTGTCAGTACGGCCCTCTGGCAGGCGTACGGCAACGTCACTGTATTCAGACCCATTGATTGGATAGAAGCTGATATGAGGAACTCTACGAGGCCACTGAATGCACCGCAAGCGCTCCTAGCGCAAGATCCTCAC
>JANRMT010062797.1:4704466-4715155 GCA_026402145.1 Polypterus bichir lapradei | reverse complement strand
TGACCCCTGTGACTCCGCCCACATAGCAGTGAAACAGGGCAAACTTTAAAAAAAAAAAAAAAAAAAAAAAAAAATCAACAAACAAACAGATATCGCTAGCTAAACTGAGGCAAGGTGCACTCCAAAAGTCAGAGGTAGACCGGCTCCCCACACCTGACATGACGCATCCCCCTTCCCACAGCCCGCTGCCTCCGTCTCAGAATAACGTGTATGTATCGCTCCTACAAACGAACTATGATACATAGTGCAACGAGAGAAGTCGCAAAAAATCAACCTGAATGTTCAAGCAAATTCTAAAAAGATCTAAATCCGTTAAGTAGTTCACTCGTGAAAAGTGGACAGACAGATGTTCAATTATTATATATATATATATATGTCCAGATCTAGTTATGCAATTTTCATTACACTAACACTTAAGTTTATTACATAGAAAAATCACCTGAAAAATCCCGGACCATCAATAAGTATACGAACTGACAACATGAAGAATCGTCTTTGTGCCGAACTGGAATCGTCCCCGCATAAATCAAAGTCATCCAGACGATCTGGATCTGCATAATTAGATCTGGACCACCCTGTACATAGGAATCCAGAAAAGTTGCTACCCACATTTGTCTCCTCACACTTCACCCCAGATATTTTTCTTATCACCTATCTGGATTATTTAAAACTTTTTAAAAAATTACCACCACCCATATTTTATCTTTTTTTTTGTTTGTTTTTTTTTAAATTTTGATTTTATTTTAAATATCAAAATAGCATTCCATAGAACTAGAGTTACTAGATCTCACGCTTTTTTTTGTCAGCACCGTTACTCAGTTTAATGTGTCCGAACACACTACGGCCGTTACGCAGCGCGTGCTTGCTGTTTTCGCCGCCTCACTACAACGAGGGCTGCACAATTTTGAAATTACACAACTAATTGCCGGTAATTCAGGCAATCAAAGAAATGAGAAGTGTGCTCCAATTTCTGCTAGAATCAAAGGAACAGTCCAAGATTTTTAAAATCCTAATGTGATCGAGTATCTTAGAGGCACTGCATACAACTTTGAATTTTAAACAATGATTTTGTTAATTTTTCCTTTTCATTTTATTTTAAATGCTAAATTCATTTGTTTTGGACTATGAGATAACCGTGACTAACATATAGCGGTAGCTGGTGCAATTGGCCTGGAGACTAAACCAAAAACAGGACTGTAATTTTTATTGAAACTCTTATTCAAAACATTATATGAAACAATAATCACCTTAATAAGCACAACTTAAATATATTTCACATGCTTTTTGTTAACCTTTAATTCCTGGTATATTTTTAAGTTTAATTGTATTTCAAGTATGTGGTTATTTTTTTGGCAATTTTAACAAGTGCATTTATTAAACCAAAATAAATTACAAGATATAAAAAATGAGGTGCATTATTTACATTTCTGTAACCTGCTCATTATCTACAGCGGTAAATTGTGGAAGGTGAAATGTGAGGGGCGCCTTTTCCGTACACACACGCAATGCTAAGAGTTGTCCGTCTTTCACATAAAAGCTCACAAACCACTGGGCTTTGCACCTTTGAGGTCATCTGTGTGACAAATAATACGCCCCACAAATTGGAGGTGCAGGCTACCCCAGCCAGGTAATTGGGCATTCAGAGCCATTTCACAGCAAGTGGTGTCGCGTCCGCACACTTTGACTGACAGGACATGACTAACGGCACAGACACGCGGCATTACGGACAGGAAACGAACCAAAAGGATGTCTGCTGACAGTGAAGCGACTTGCAGAAGCCGATTACGTGACAGAATGAAGAAGATGATGACTTGACTGCCATGCCTTCCCTTGCATTCAACCTGCTGGTATCTGTAGACCGCTGGGGCTGGACCTGCTAACTGGAAGTCAACGATCATATGATATGGAAGAAGGAGGAGGAGGAGGAGGAGGAGGACTGCTTTGTCTTTCGCTGTGCACACCCTGCTGGTACTTGTGAACCACTAGGGCTGGATCTGCAGCGCATGAGCCAATTACAGGATATGGAAGAAGAAGAATGAGAGCTTCAGAGTTATCGGGATTTGAGTCTCTCACAGCAAACTGCACAGGCAAAACGATCGAGAAGGTGGCATGGTTGCTGAGCGGGAAGCAAATTGCAGAAGTCTATTGAAGGATAGGAAGGAGAAGAACACCAACTCCAGCATCTGTTGCCCATCAAGCACATGTGGCATGTCAACTTGATGGGCACTACCAAGTCTGGAACCTTGATCCTGGGAGGACCAGAGGGCCATGCGTTTTCTAGTGCAGTACATCATGCTAAAGCTCGGCACGCTTATGCTACACTTGTTATGCCAAAGACCAGACAGTACCATCATCAGAAATCATGATCTGGAGAATGAGGGACACAAGGCGAGGACAACATGTGACACAGCATTGCGCCCTTTCAGAGCACATCCCTTTGTGGCACCCAGAAGTGTTGGAATGCATTATCACAACATTGAGATTTCAGATTTCACTGGATTACGTTAGCAGGGAGCTAAATCTTTGTACTGTAATTCATTTTGGGGAAACGTCTGATCAGAATGAATATGTGCAGATTTCCATTTCGGTCTCTGCTCCATGAGGATTTAAAACCAAACTTTACTGCGAGGATAATTTGCTACTCTCTATCGGTCCCCCTCTAAATCAATGCGGCTATACATGCAAGTGTACCCTCTAATACAGCGGTCCCCATACCTTTTTTTTTTCACAACGGACCGGTCACACGTAAGACACGGATCAGCCATCGCACGCGTATAATAAAGCAAAATAAAAGGGTGCATGATCTCTCTGTGGCGGAGCAGTTTTGAAGGATTCAGGGCCTCACTGGATAGCCAGGGGACTATTAAACAGAGCGGGCCGGTGAATCGCCTGTCACGACAGACCCGTAGTTTAAGTAGGTCTCCTGGTATTTTCTTTTTAAATCCAGCTCTCTTTTTGTTGCCCATCTTTAGAGTCTTCTGCAGTCTCCTCATTGGGTGTTTCCCCCTTTTTCAAAGAAGCTCTCCAGAGATGTTTGTTATTTTTACTCATTTTAGTTAGGATTAGGTTGCTCGCTTAATTTAAAAAAAAATCGGGAATCAAAACTGAAGCAGAGACAAGTGTGGGAAAGCGGCACAGACGGAGTGATGGGGAGCAGGGCCATCTTAACAGCATTACAGGCTCCCCGGGCAAAGCAGTGCACACCCACACAACCACTCAGCATACACAGATTGGCATGGGGGCCGCTATGCTCGTGGGCAACTGCCCAGCATGCCCAGCGTTAAGACGGCCCTGATGGGGCGTGTGGTCACGGGTATTGAAAGTAATCAATAGTTTTGTGTTTTTTAAACTACAGCGGCTGTCGAAGTCCATAAACACCCGAGCACAGTCACTGCTCTACAGAGATGATCGGGTCATTTCTCAAAATAAAACACCCTGCAGACTCCGACAGTCAATACAATGGAAATAAAGCGAAACGTTTTTTATTCTCTGTGTGCGGCCTGGTGGTTGGGTACCGCTGCTCTAATCGACTTGACCCAGTGCTGAAGAGAAAGACTCCGGCCGGCCCCTGTGACTGACACACACACACCTCGGCGGTTTGGATTTCATACAAGATGGAAGACCACTTTAAATTTTATACACAAGCACAGCTGAAAGCAACACCTCTCATTACAAGTGGCATTTAAATGAGAAGACGAGTCCCGCGATTCTCAGTTTCCCATACCACACGTTACTAAGCCCCTACTTTTGGGAGATTCGTCGCCAATGAGCGATTGCTGGTAACGCAGTTTATGTCGTACGTCAGTCTTAAGGCTGTACTTCTTCCACTGGGAAATGCTGTTTTAATTGAAACTGGTTTAACGTTACAGATTGCATGACCTTTATAAGGATATTCCAATTTATTATTATTTATTTTTTATTTCTTCTTCTTTCGGCTACTCCCATACAGGGGTCGCCACAATCGGATCATCAGTCTCCCAGTCTTTGATATCATTTTCTGCCACACCGACTGCCTTAATGTCCTCCTTCACCACATCCTTAAACTTTCTCTTGCCCGGTGGTTCCATCCTCAACGTTCTTTTCCTGATGTACCCCTCACCTCTCCTTCGTACACGTCTACACCATCTCAATTATCTCTCCTCTCACTTGGTCACCAGCCGTCTAATATACTTATTCCTAACCCTTTCTACCCTCATTACTCCGAGGGAAAATTGTGGCATCTTCAACTCCACCACCGCCAGCTCTGCCTCCTGTCTTTCTGTCAACAGAGCTGCTCTCAATACCGTTTTATAGACCTTCCCTTTCCCTCTTGCAGGTACTCTCCTGTCACTCTTCTCCACCCAGCCCATCCTGCCTGCACTCTTCATGGCTTTGGACTGTTGAACCCAAGTGTTTCAATTCATCCACCTTCACCGCCTTGCTGTGGCACCCTTCCATCACCTTTCCCTCTCCTTCATGCACATGTACTCCATCTTCCTCTTCATGACTCTCACTCCCCTTCCCCACAGTGCGTATCTCCACCTCTCCAGGTTCATCTCAACCTGCTGTCTCGCTCTCACTACAGATCACAATGTCATCTGCGAACATCACAGTCCACGGAGACTCCTGTCTGACCTCAGCTGTCAACGTGTCCATCACCGCTGCAAACAGAAAAAGGGCTCAGAGCCGATCCTCGATGTAGTCCCACTGTCACCTTGAAGCAGGCCGTCATTACCGCACACCTCACGGCGAGAGACAGAATCGCTAAAACAGTCCAGAGAAGAGCGACTCGGCTGATTCAGGGCTACAGGGGACGAGTTATGAGGAAAGATAAAAAGAGCTGAGCCTTAAGGAGATGGAGGAGACCTGACTGAAGTGTTTAAAATGATGAAGGGAGTTAGTGCAGTGGATCGAGATGGTGACTTTAAAATGAGTTCATCAAGAACACGAGGACAACGTTGGAAACTTGTGAAGGATAAAATGTCACACAGACATTAAGAGGTTTTTCTTTACACAAAGAACCACAGACACGTGGAATAAGTGACCAAGCAGTGTGGTGGACAGGAGGACTTTAGGGACTTTTAAAACTTAACTTGATGTTATTTTAGGAGAATTAAGTGAATACGACTGGTAAGATTTGTTAGGCTGAATGGCCTCTTCTCGTCTCGATTCTTCTAACGTAAAAACTAAATCACAAAGTCCAAGGGAGACTCTGTTGACTTCTGCAATGACATTGTTTTGAGGCATCGATCAGGGCAAAGGGAACAAACCAATTCTAAAGCTTTGAGTGAGCACAGTGGCCTCATGAACTGTGAAATGCAACAAGAAGCACCAGAGAGGGAGGACATTTTCCAATCTTTGAAAAAGTTTCCCTTTTTTTAACTTTGATATATATTTTTCCCTTTTAAATTTTGTTTTTTCTAGTTTGACTATGAAGTAAATTTGCTGATGTACAAGTTTGACATTAATGTATGGAATGCTACCTTCTTCAAATATATAAAATATTAATATATAAATACAATATTTACTCGTGTACCACGCGCCGTCGTGTAAGATGCGCACCCTAATTTTTACAAAGAAAATCGTGAAAATCATTTCTCCCCGTGTACGACGCGAGTTGTGGTTGTATAGGAATCGTTTAGAGAGTGCGAGAGCGAGAGCGAGCGCGAGACAGAGAGAGCGAGCGCGAGAGAGAGAGAGCGAGCGCGAGAGAGAGGGAGAGAGAGCGCGAGAGAGAGGGAGAGAGAGCGAGCGAGAGAGCGCGCCCAAGCAGTTTCCTCATGTATGACGCACACCTGATTTTCTAATGCTAATTTTCGGGAAAAAATGTGCGCGTGCTAAACGCGTAAATACGGTAGGTCATTCATCGCTTTTCAGCAGACTAAGTTGGAAGTGTTCTAAAACTTGCCATACAGACACATTAATAAACTGTCAGTCAAGTTTTAGAACACTTCCAACTTAGTCTGCTGAAAAGCGATGAATGACCTACAATGGTGAACAGCTAAGCAGTAAACTGCCAGAGTTTTAAATTTCAAGTTTAGGTTAGCAAAAACTGAAAAAAAAAAAAAATTAATTTCAAAATATTACAGGGAACAACTAATAGATTACAACCTACACATGGTGTGCAGAAATTAAAGTAAATGAAGCCAAACAATTTGTACAGGTGTCCCAACACCTGTTGATTACTTAAAAAAAAAAAATACCCCGTCTGTCTTAAAGCAGAGTTGGAACAGATTGTTATTACGACCTCTCAGTACTACTCGGACAATATTAAACTGTAGAACGGCAAGAAAACTGCAATTAAGAGATGAAATGAGACCGAGCATTATCACCCTTACAAGTGCAGGCCTTTCATTTAGAGAAACTGCAAGAAATATCCAAGTGTCGGCGAGTCCAGTGGTGTCCTAAACAATCCAACAGCAACTGGAAACTGGAAGAAACTCCGATAGGAAGAGAGATGGCAGAGCCAAAGTCACATGCCAATCAGAAGACAAGTTTCTGAGGGTCACCAGCTTGCATGATAGGCACCTCACAACACAGCAGCTTCAAGTACAGCTTAACAGTGCAGGTCAACCAAAGCCAAGTGCCAGTTTGTACTGTGAAGAAGAGACTTTGTGCTGCAGGTTTGACAGGGCGAGTGGCAGGAAGAAAGCCATTCCTTAAAGGACACAATAGGGCCTTGTGGACTACTGCAGACTGGAAGAAAGTCTTATGGACCGATGAATCCAAATTTGAAATCTGCAGTTCATCACGCAGGGTGTTTGTACACCGTTGACTCAGGGGTGGTGACGGTCCCTCAGTGTGTGACACCAACTGTCAAACACGGAGGAGGAGGAGGTGCGATGGTCTGGGGTTCTTTTGCTGGAGGCTGGCACTCTGAATCACAAGGGATACTACAGTTTGGCTCTTATATCTGTAGAAGGTGCAGGCTACTTTGATGAAGCAAAACTTTGAATACAATTTGGTACACTTAATGATTCCTTGATTCATTTGTATTATTTGCCATTGTTTAATATTATCCAAGTAGTACTTCAGAGGTTCTAGTAACAACAGATTATAGATAGATAGATAGATAGTTAGATAATATATACTGTATACACACACACACCCACACACTTGTGACATCAGTGCCACCTGAGAACCTGTTCTCTTCAGCAGGAAACGGCCCGTTTGAGGCAAGATGAGGTCACCGTTCAGCGTTTCAATTAAGCAGGAAGAAATACGATTTTTATTCTGATTATTTAGAATCTTGAACCGAAAACCTTCTGAGAGTCCAGTGGGAGTTTTCTCACACATGTCAGTTAACAGTAAACGGTATTATGTCTGGTGTGTACATTTTTGAACCCAATATTTCGGTTTTACTGTTTAGTAATTTCTTATATTACATAATGTCTGACAAAATAATCGCATATTGAAATCACCAAGGTTTCACATAAAAACCCCAAGAAAATCTCTTCACCGGAGGTAACCTGCGAATGATCTTTAACTGTAAAGGCTCGTTGGCTGCAGTTTCCCAGATGAATGGCACCTAATTGGCTATTTAAACGAAAGCAAATACTTCGCTCGCGCTGATTCGGCGTGTTAATGTAAAAGATGCAGTTTTTTCCCTTTGTGAACAATGAAAGAGGATCCGCGTCTATCGTCTTGAACGCAACACGATCCTTTATTAAGCGGGCGCTCTTAAAAGCAGTCGAACTCTGAAAAGCGACTCCGCCGCGTTAGATTCGTCTTGTACGGCGTCTACCAAAGCCCCATATAACCCCCTCATAACCCTTCCTACACGGACTTTGATCAGCGCTGCTTTTGAATCGAGTCAAGCCTGCAGCTGTGTGTCTGCAAAGCGGTCATCGACCTTCTTTTAGGCGCCCACCTCTTAGGCCACTTGTTGCATTTTCGGCAACACTCAACAGGAACTACGATCTACACTCAGCTGCTCTTAAGATCCCACATCGTGCAGTTCAAATGAAACGTAACTAAAGCCGGGGGGTCGCTCGCTAACAACGCTAGGTCGACATTAATCGCTACTGCCAACTGTTGCGCTCGACTCTTTCCGTGAATTACCGCACCCTAAAATGCCCAACCCGAGGCCTTTCGCACATTGCACAGTTAAAACAGACAAACCGCGCCCACTTTGTTACACATACGGAATACTCGGCTTTCTTGGGCTAATGTGTCCCCGAATCGGGTAAGGAACCCACTCACATATAAATTCGAGCCCCAACCACCCCTGTCCTACTCTAAACACATAACGGTCTATCCGGTTAAGTCTTATTCCCCGCCACAGACCCAGACCCAGACTCCGACCCCTTGAAAACGCTCAAAGGAAAAAGGATACTGAAGACGGTCCGCTCCCAGGGCTCGAGCATGTAGAGCGCGGTGATCAGTAGGTACTGGTAGTACAGCCATGACATCTGCTTCCAAGCCGAACGCAACCCCATGATCGCAACTTCTAGCGTCGTTGTCTTCCTCAAGCACCAAGTTCCCGTGCTGGCGTTGAGCTCAGGCGCTTGCGTCTTACCACTCTTTTGGCCAATCAGTTGCGCGATGTGAGATGTCGGCTCTTTCAACAACCGCCTCTAGAGGCAACTCGGCCACGCCTTTGTGTATACGTCTGCGCCTGCGCACGAGACTCCACGTAACGGAAGAGCAATGCTCCGGAAATGTGGACGGACTTAATGCCCGCCCTTACAACAGGAAACAATCCGGCGTGACGAGCGTGTGATTAGCGCTATGATACAAATGCACAACTAAAACAGGCGCTGGTATTTATTTAATAGCTCGGAGTTCGAGTTCGGTGTGGAGGCCGCATACTTTAATTCGAAAACTACTGTCGAGTTCAGATATTAATTCCATTTTATAGGCTTCACTCATATCGGAGGAAGTACCTGGCACACTGTCACCTTTCTCGAGATAGTCTGCCTGGGATATTCTGTCGCTTTTCTAAACACCACACAGACGGAGTCGGTGGGGTTGGCGGGGATTCAGAGCCAGCGTGAGTGGCTATGAAATCAGGAGAGGAACCGCCTGTGGCCGGGGTGGGAACAGGACGGGCGACCCGGGTGACCTCGCTGGATTGTAAGAGGACACCACGCTGACAAGGACAGGCTGCACAAACGACACCTGCGTTTTCAGGCGAAGCTGCAACCACAGATAATTACATGCAGAGATTTAAGCAGGCTTGTAAAAATGAGTTCTTACGTCATAGACAGTGGGTATGGAAAAGAACCCCCCCTTCGAAATATTCCCATTTATTTTGCTTTACACCCTTAAATGAAAACACACACAAAAAAAAATTCTTCCCAGCTTTACTTACTCAATGCAACCTTCAACATCCAAGTGAAAGACATCACAGCTACGGTTCAGAAAAATTATAAAAAATCAAAAACAAGAAATACCGAGATTAAAAAAAGAGCAGCCCCCCCATGTCAATGTCATTTTCTTGTCCCCCCTTTTGCTTTAATGACAGCCTTGAGTCTGTTTTTGATTCTTCTCTATCAGCTTTGCACACCTAGATTGTGTAATATTTGCCCCCCACTTTTCTTTAACTCTCCAACTTTGGTCAAACTGGATGGTGAGCGTTGGTGGTCTGCTATCTTCAGATCTTTCCACAGATTTTCAGTGTGATTTAGGTCTGGGCTCTGACTGGCCACACCAGGACATTCACTTTCTTCTTCTTCAGCCATCATGTGGTCAATTCTGCTGTGTGCTTCGGGTCGTTGTTGTGCTGAAAGGTGAACATTCTGCCCATCTTCAACTTTCTGGCAGAGGGTAGCAGGTTTTCCTCCAGAATTTGATGGTATTTTGCCCCATCCATTTTTCCTTCTACCCTGACGAGAGCCTCAGGCCCCCCACAACAGGATACTTCCCCCTCCATGCTTTACTGTAGGTATGGTGTGTTGTGGATGGTGAGCTGCATTGGTGGACCGTTTGGTGTTGAGGCCTAATAGTTTGATTTTGGTCTCATCTGACCAGAAGACCTTTTTCCACTTGGCATCAGAATCTTCAAGGTGCATTCTGGCAAAGCTCAAACGAGCCTCAATGTGGCCTTTCTCGAGAAGTGCGACCCTCCCAAACAAGCCACAATGGTGGAGCTCTTGTGAAATTGTTGTCACATGCACACCATTAATGACCACTCTGTGCCATCATATCCTGTAACTCCTTCAAAGTGGCCGTTGGACTCTCTTACCGGTTTCCTCCTTGCTCTTCCATCCAGTTTGGAGGGTCCTAGTAGTACTAAACACTTCTTTATGATGGACTTTACTGAGCTCCTTGGGATTGATAAAGCCTTTGCGATGTTTGTGTCTCCATCTCGTGCCTTATGTCTGCCCACAATTCTATCCCTGAGATCTTTTCAAAGTGTCCGGCCACCATAATCAGTTGTTTGCTGTCAGTGAATGGACCAGGAACAGCTTCACTGATCACACTCATTATTACAATTCATCACCAGTAACCAGGGTCTGCAGTGGAAATGGCGGACACTGACATCTGATGGAATTGTGGGCAGACATAAGGCACGAGATGGAGACACAAACATCGCAAAGGCTTTATCAATCCCAAGGAGCTCAGTAAAGTCCATCATAAAGAAGTGTTTAGTACTACTAGGACCCTCCAAACTGGATGGAAGAGCAAGGAGGAAACCGGTAAGAGAGTCCAACGGCCACTTTGAAGGAGTTACAGGATATGATGGCACAGAGTGGTCATTAATGGTGT
>JANRMT010062797.1:4692004-4704366 GCA_026402145.1 Polypterus bichir lapradei | reverse complement strand
TTTCTTGTTTTTTTATTTTTTATAATTTTTCTGAACTGTAGCTGTGATATCTTTCACTTGGATGTTAGAGATTACATTGAGTAAGTAAAGCTGGGAAAAAATATTAGTTTGTGTGTTTACATTTAAGTCTGTAAAGCAAAAAAAAATATGGGAATATTTCAAAGGGGGGATTCTTTTCTATACCTACTGTATATAGAGGGTCTTGTTTGTCCCCAGGGGGTAATTTGGCTTTTTGCAAAGGCTCTTTAAATATATTCATAAATAGGTAGATAGACGAATATATATATATATACACATATATACTAGGGGGCTTGACCCCCTGCTCGCTTCACTCGCTAACCCCCCCAGCCTGCGCCTTCGCGTCTCTGCCGCTCACGTATGTGGATTTCACTTTCACCAAACAACAAATCTTTTAATTCTCGCGGATACGCCTCTTCCACTGCATTCCCCTGATAGCAACACGAATTAGACGATCTATGAGTCTCCGACTTAAAGCTTAAATCTGAACAAAATATATTTGATCCCTATTTGCTGTTCCATATTTCACGGAGTAATATTTTCTGTTTGTTTGCGCTAATGTGATCTTTATTATCTTTTTTTTTTTTAGGGACTTTTGAATTTTCCTTCTTCCATTCTCTCTAACCTGCTCTGCCTGCCTGTGTATCGCACCCACGTTTTTGAATTCTTCACGATGTTCTACTTTGTCATCCACTCTTTGTCTTTTATTTCCGTCCCCGGGTGTGGTTAATAAATCTTGGCGCAAAGTCTCATCTCACAGGACGTGAAAGTGTCTCTCTGAAAAAGTCATGTCTTGCCTCAGGATTTTTTTAATTATAATACTAGGGGGCTTCACTCGCCCACCCCATGTTTGGTTTACCGGATATACAATTTAAAGAGATTGTTATTTTCATGGGAATTGTTACATATGCATTATTTTCACTTTTACTTTAAAACCTTTTGTAAAAATAATACTTGTCCTTCGTAGTGGGTGGCGCTGCTGCCTGGCAGTATGGAGACCCGTCTGGTTTGCTTCCCGGGTCCTCCCTGTGTGGAGTTTGCTTGTTCTCCCCGTGTCTGCGTGGGTTTCCTCCCACAGTCCAAAGACATGCAGGTTAGGTGCATTGGCGATCCTAAATTGGTGTGTGTGTGTGCCCTGCAGTGGGGTGGTGCCCTGCCCAGGGTTTGTTTCCTGCCTTGCGCCCTGTGTTGGCTGGGATTGGCTCCAGCAGACCCCCGTGACCCTGTACTTCGATATAGCGGGTTAGATAATGGATGGGATTTTGAATGACTCTCCAGCAACGCCTTACAAGTGTCAAGCAGGTCCGGCGTGGTCTCTGTGGCGACGGGCACTTGGTACAATCGAGCGATACGTCTTCTCTTCCTCCCAGCTTTGACACCAACGTCGCGCCGAGTCCCCGCTGGACCCTCTGCTCTTTAAAAGACCCGCTGGCTGCTGCTGCTGCACCACTAGACAGAACTCTGTTTGCGACGTTGTAGGCTTGACGTTTTTATAGGCGCGCCAACCGCTGGCTCTGAAGCCGCTTCATACTACGGGAAGGGAGGCTCATCCCGGGGCCGCTGGTTACAATAAACACATCGGGGTATTTTCTAAATGTTATGCACAAATAACATTATAAGGATAAAATTAATTAGAAGTAAATTGAGATTCAGTACTTTACAACATCCATCGATCCATCCATTATCCAACCCGCTATATCCTAACTACAGGGTCACAGGGGTCTGCTGGAGCCAATCCCAGCCAACACAGGGCGCAAGGCAGGAAACAAACCCCGGGCAGGGCGCCAGCCCACTGCTGGGCACACACTAGGCACAATTTAGAATCACCAATGCACATAACCTGCATGTGTTTGGACTGTGGGAGGAAACCCACGCACACACGGGGAGAACCCGGGAAGCAAACCCTTAAGGGCCTCCTAACTGCAAGGCAGCAGCGCTACCCGCTGCACCACCGTGCTGCCCTTGTAGATTTAATTTTAAATGAATTTAGGTTGCCATTTTTTGCCCTTCAATCAATGGGTGGGGCACCAGTACTTTACAACAGTGTAATAAAATGTGTGCCTTTGCATTTTTCACTCCTTCTGATGTTTTAAATATAAAGTTTAAAATTGAGTAAGTTAGGCATCTTCTTGGACCACCGACATTTAGGAATTTACCATAAATATTATGTAAGTGTTAGGATTTTGTCTAAGATTACATGAATCTACAGTCGTGGCCAAACATCTGGAGAAGGACCCCAGTGTTGGTTTTCACCAAGTTTGCTGCGTCAGATGTTTCTCTGGCGTACTGAAGTAAGAATGACAAGCAGGTCACAAGTTTCAAAGGCTTTTAGTGACAATGACATGAAGTTTATGCGCAGTGTTGGCCCTTCTTTCTTTTTCAAGACCTCTGCAATTCACCCTGGCAGGCTGACAGTCAGTCAACTTCTGCGCCCAGTCCTGACTGATGGCAGCCGCCCATTCTTTTTTTTTTGTTTGTCCACCTGCCTTTTTGTGGACTCACCACAAGTTCTCAATGGGGAGTTTCCTGGCCATGGACCCCAAATTTTGATGTTTTGTTCCCTGCGCCACTCAGTTGTCACTTTTGCCTTATGGCCTGGTGCTCCGTCATGTTGGTCACCAAACTGTTGTTGGATGGTTGGCAGAAGTTGCTCTCAGTTGGTGCCATTCTTTATTCCTGGCTGTGTTCTTAGGCTAAATTGTAAATGAGGCCTGCACTGCCTTGGCTGACATGAATGGTCTCAGGCTGCTTTACTGTTGGCACAGTGACACAGGACTGATGGTAGTGCCGCTCACCTTCTCTTTTCTTCTTGGACGCCCCAAACAATCAAAGTGGGGATTCATCAGAGGTAGTGACTTTTCCCCCAGCAGTCCCATCTCAGAATATCAGTCTGTCCCTGATGTCGTCTTTGCTGCCATTCCTGAGTAAGCTCGGCTCTGGCTGTGCCCGCAGCTGAATCCACTTTAGGAGACAGGCCTGGCGCTTGCTGGCTTTTCTTGGGCGCCCTGACGCCTTCTTCACCTCTCTATTGTAACTCAATCAGCGTGACAGAGTGACCTCCAGCCTCGTCCTCATCGACACTCTCATCATCACTGAAGTGACGTCAGCAGGTCCTTTGGTGGCAGGGCTGACATGCAGTGGAAATGGGCTTTTTTGCGATGAAGTCCATCAGATCCCTAACATCTGATCGCTCATCAGGACATTGTGGAGTCGGTGCAAATGGCCATCATAGAAACTGAGGCAGCAAACTTTGTGAAAATTCAGATTTGTGTCGTTCTCTAAACTCTTGGCCACGACTGTGGGAAGCGTCCCGCTGGTTTCAGATTTCCTCCATTTCCCAATTACAATCCAAGCTTTAGAAATGCTCTGACCCCCCCACCTCATCTCGATTTGATCCTGGGAGGATTTTGTGGTTTGCCTTTTGTCCTGAATTATGAATTGTGGGGCCTTTTACATTACATGACCTTATTTATTACACTAATTTACAATACAACTGCTTTCATTTCCTTTGGTTTTCCAATTGAAGCTCAGGCAGGTCATTTGAACCCACAGCCTCAGGGTTTGAAGTCCAATGCCTTAGGCCCCCCCCTTTAATTCTTTGCATTTATATGGCGCTTTTCTCACTACCACTAATTGCAGTTTAAGGGCCCAACAGAGCAGAGTCCCTTGTGGTGTTTATGGGATTCGAACCGGCAACCTTCTGATTGCCAGTGCAGATCCAGACCCCTAGCCTCAGAGCCACCACTCCGCCCACACGTCTGCCAGTCGATTCAGTCGGCCACAGGTGGACTCTAGTCAGGTTCTCGACATCAAGCAGAGCAAACAATGTGCAGAGCCGCAGCAAAGGGTTTCGTATCAGCGAGGGATTGCAGTTTTTTATTTTCTTTAAATTTGCCAACATTTCTGAAGAACATTACAAGTTACTGGGCGTAGATTGAAGGGCAAAAATGGCAACCTAAATTCATTTAAAATGAAATCTACAAGGGCAGCACGGTGGCGCAGCGGGTAGCGCTGCTGCCTTGCAGTTAGGAGGCCCTTAAGGGTTCGCTTCCCAGGTTCTCCCCGTGTCTGCGTGGGTTTCCTCCCACAGTCCAAAGACATGCAGGTTGGGTGCATTGGTGATTCTAAATTGTGCCTAGTGTGTGCCCAGCGGTGGGCTGGCACCCTGCCCGAGGTTTGTTTCCTGCCTTGCACCCTGTGTTGGCTGGGATTGGCAGACCCCCGTGACCCTGTAGTTCGGATATAGCGGGTTGGATAATGGATGGATGGATGAAATCTACAACACAATGTAGCGTGCAGGGGTCTGAATACGAGTACGTTCTGAATCCTCTGTAAATGAACTCAAGTTCTTGGCCCTCTGTGTTTTATCATTTACACACTTCCTCTCGGTGCCAATATTCAATGGCGCGGTCTACAGTTTCACTGTTATGCCACACGATGCACTGATTTATCGACACACAGGCCTCACACCAACATGACCTCCTCCTGCACCGGTTGCCCGTTTGGCTGACATCAAGACACTTGGCTGTCTGAAAACTCTAAACCGAGGCTTTAATTATCGCATCTCCAGGCACTTTAAAGGAAACAGACAACTCCTCCGTAAGAATCCGCGGCTTTATTACATCCTTGATCCTCGTGTTAATATTACCAAGGTTGTCTTTTTCCACCTTAAGCTAATTTCAAGGCTGCGTTCGTTGCTTTGTCACCTCACGACTTGACTACTGCAATGCATCGCCAGTTGGCAACCCTGCTCGGAGTCTATAAATTAATTCCAATCTGTACAGAAGGCAATTGGCTTTTTTGCATGGACTGGGTGTTGGGGGGTTATGGGGTCCAGCGGCTGGGGGGGGGGCATCTGTTGGCAAGGAGAGGTTCACCGATCTTGACTTTGCTGACGATGCTGTGATCTTAGTGGAGTCAATGGACAGTCTGATCGGGGGTCTCGTGAGGGTCCTGATAAAAACCAAAAGCCAGGCCTTTAATGACCTCTTGGGCCATCAGCAGTGTGTCTGTCTGCTCAGAGAGCGTCGACTGCGTCATCGAGAGGTTTACTTACCTTGGCAGTGACATTCATAAGTCTGGTGACACTTCCTATGAAGTCAGTAGACGGATTGGGAGGGCATGGGGGGGTCATGAGGTCATAAAGGAATGTGTGGCACTCCTGCTATCGCCGCAAAAGGACGAAGGTTCAAGTCTTTAGAGTCCTGGGGCTTCCCGTTTGCGACACATGGACGCCATCCAGTGACCCGAGATGAAGACTGGACTCCTGTGTCTCTTCAGAGAATCCTTGGGCACCACTGGCGTGACATTGTGTTGCTCACAGAGTCCCGAATAGGGCACATGACCCTGTTTGTGACACATGGACGCTATAAGACTGGACTCCATGTGTGTCTCTTTGGAGGGGCCTTGGGTGTCACTGGCGTGACATTGTGTTGCTCATGGGGTCCCAAATGAGGCACATGACTTGCATTACGAGGGAGCGTCAGTTACGGCACTACGGCCATTTGGCGCGATTACCCGAGGGTGATCCTCATTGCTGAAGATCCGAGCGGCTGGACCAGGACAAGGGGACGCCCACTTAACACCTGACCGCGGCAGATAGAGGGTCATTTCCGGAGGGAGGGACAGGTCCGCGTGTCTGCCTGGGGGGCTGCTAACCAGGATCCTGAGATGTTTCACCGTGTGGTGGGTGAGGCAATGAGCTGTGCCAGTGCATGCTTCCCAACCTGACAGATTTCAGCAGCTACAGTGGTTACCCACTTAAATCCCAGGGAGCAGCTCTCCATGGTTTAGCCCCACCTTACTGGTCTTCTTCAATCTGTCCATATAGCCCATCACGTTCACTTCGCTCCATTATGCAGATTGCACACTGGGGGTGTTTAGTGGTTCAGGGCATTTGCCTTTGGAGCTCCATGTGTGGACCTCATTATCTGTTTTTAAATCTTTTTACTTTCTCAAACACAAAGTTTAGGGAAAGTATTTAACTGTCCAAAAATTTCATGTAGAGATTTTGATGAATCTCGCCGTTTTAAATCTCCCTGACTTTCTTGTATACGAAGTGTACTGGAATCGTCCAAAAATTCCATTTTTGAGATTTAGATGAATCTCGATGTTTTAGACCTTCAAGTCCAAAAATACCATTTTTAGAATTATGTCTGTCAGTTTTTGCGCGCGTGTGTGTAAACACAATAACTCGAGTGCGCTTTCACTTCGGTCAACCAAATTTTGCATACAAGTATGAGGAACAAAACAGATTTCTAGCAACTTTTGAGCTCTTTCCATTAACCGGAATTAGTACTTTACCTTTTATTCATGTATCAACAGAGTCTGATTTATTCAAGTTTACTTTTATAATAATTGTTCAATATACAGTCATATGAAAAAGTTTGTTAACCCCTCTCAGCCTGCATAATAATTGACTCTCCTTTCAACACAAATGATAACAGTGGTATGTCTTTCATTCCCTAGGAACATCTGAGCACTGCGGTGTTTTCCGAACAAAGATTTTTTAGTGAAGCCGTATTTAGTTTTATAAAATTCAATCAAATGTGAAGAACTGGCTGTGCAATAATGTGGGTCCCCTTGTCATTGTGCTGATTTGAATGCCTGTCACTGCTCAATGCGGATTACTGGGTTAGATAAACACGTTAAGCCTTGAACTTCATAGACCGGAGTGTCCAATCATGAGTGGTAAAAGGTATTTAAGGTGGTCAAGTGCAAGTTGTGCTTCCTTCCCTTTGACTCTCCTCTGAAGAGTGACAGACAGCATGGGACCCTCAAAGGAACTCTCAAAAGATCTGAAAACAAAGATTGTTGAGTCTCATGGTTTAGAGGAAGGCTACAAAAAGCCATCTCAGAGGTTTAAACTGTCAGGTTCAACTGTAAGGAATGAAATCAGGAGATGGAAGGCCACAGGCACAGTTGCTGTTAAACCCAGCAGGTCTGGCAGGACAAGAAAAATACAGGAGCAGCATATGCAGAGGCAGGACTGTGAGAATGGTGACAGGCAACCCACAGATCACCTCCAAAGACCTGCAAGAACATCTCACTGCAGATGGTGTATCTGTACATCGTTCTACAATTCAGCACATCTGTATGGCAGGGTGATGAGAAAGAAGCCCTTTCTGCACTCACGCCACAAACAGAGTCGCTTGTTGTACGCTAATACTCATTTAGACAAGCCAGATTCATTTTGGAACAAAGTGCTTTGGACTGATGAGACATAAATGGAGTTATTTGGTCAGAACAAAAAGCACTTTGCATGGCAGAAGAAGAACAAGAAAAACACCTGCTACCTCCTGTCAAATTTGGTGGAGGTTCCATCATGCTGTAGGGCTGTGTGGCTAGTTCAGGGACTGGGGCCCTTGTTAAAGTCGAGGGTCGGATGAATTCAACCCAATATCAACAAATTCTTCAGGATAATGTTCAACATCAGTCACAAAGTCGAAGTTATGCAGGGGTTGGATATTCCAACAAGACAATGACCCAAAACACAGTTGGAAACGTACAAAGGCATTCATGCAGAGGGAGAAGTCCAATGTTCTGGAATGGCCGACACAGTCCCCTGACTTGAATATCATCAAAGATCTATGGGATGATTTGAAGCAGGCTGTCCATCAAATTGAACTGAACTGGAGAGATTTTGTATGAAGAATGGTCAGAAATACCTCCATCCAGAATCCAGACACTCAAAGGCTACAGGAGGACAGCGTCTGGAGGCTCAAAGGAGCAAAAGGAGGCTCAACTAAGTATTGATGTCATATCTCTGTTGGGGTGCCTGTCTAATTTTGTGATGATGCATATTTCATATTTTCTCTTAATCCAATAAACTTTGTGTCACTGCCGAAATCCTACTGTGTCCATAAGGCATGTCAGATACAGTCATGGCCGAAATTATCAGCACCCCTGGAATTCTCCCAGAAAATTGTTGCAATTACAAAGGTTTTGGTATCCACATGTTTATTTCCTTTATGTGCATTGGAACAACAAAAAAAACAGTAAAAAAAGCCAAATCTGACATTTCACACAAAACGCAAAAACCAGGCTGGACAAAATCATTGGCCCCTCAACTTAATATTTGGTTGCAGGCCCTTTGGAAAAAAACAACTGAAATCAAGCGCTTCCTATAACCATCGCCAAGCTTGTTGCACCTCCACTGGAATTTCCGACCACTCTTCTTTTACAAGCTGCTCAAGGTCTCTCAGATTTGAAGGGCGCCTTCTCCCAACAGCAATTTTGAGATCTCTCCATAAGTGTTCAATCGGATTTCGATCCGGACTCATTGCTGGCCACTTCAGAACTCTCCAGCGCTTTCTGGGTGCTTTTCGAGGTATGTCTGGGGTCTTTGTCCTGCTGGAACACCCATGACCTCTGACGCAGACCCAGCTTTCTGACACTGGGCCCTACATTGCACCCCAATATCTTTTGGTAGTCTTCAGATTTCATGATGTGTTGCACACAGTCAAGGTATCCAGTGCCAGAGGCAGCAAAACATCCCCAAAACATCTTCGACCCTCCACCATGTTTGACTGGAGGTACTGTGTTGTTCTTTTCTTCGTAGCCTCATTCCGTTTTCTGTAAACAGTAGAATGATGAGCTTTACCAAAAAGCTCTACCTTGGTCTCATCGGTCCACAAGTCGTTCGCCCAGAAGGATTTTGGCTTCCTCAAGGACAGTCTGGCTTTTCTATGTTTCTGTGTCAGCAGTGGGGTCCTCCTGGCTCTCCTGCCCTAGCGTTTCATTTCGTTCAGATGTCGACGGCTAGTTTGAGCTGACACTGTTGCACCCTGAGTCTGCAGAACAGCTTGAATACGTTTTGAAGTTGATTGGGCTGTTCATCCACCATTCGGACTCTCCTTCGTTGCAGTCTTTTATCAATTTTTCTCTTCCATCCACGCCCAGGTAGATTAGCTACAGTGCCATGTGTTGTGACCTTCTTGATTACGTTGCGCACAGCGGACAAAGGAACATGAAGATCTCTGGAGATGGACGTGTAGCCTTGAGATTGGCGATATTTTTCCACAATTTTTGTTCTCAAGTCCTCAGTCAATTCTCTGCTCTTCTTTCTGTTCTCCATGCTTAGTGTGGCCCACTCAGACACACAACACAAAGGTTGAGTCAACTTGTCTCCATTTTAACTGGCTTCAGGTGAGATTGCTATGTTGCCAGTTCAAACGAGCATCACATGCTTGAAATAAAACGATTTACCCACAATTCTGAAAAGGTGCCAATAATTTTGTCCGGCCCAGTTTTGGAGTTCTGTGTGACATGTCAGATTTGTTTTTTTTTCTCTGTTTTTCTGTGCTGTTCCAATGCACAGAAAGGAAAAAAACATGTGGATACCAAAACATTTGGAATTGCAACAATTTTCTGGGAAAATTCCAGGGGTGCCAATAATTTCAGCCATGTCGTATATTAAAAGGAAGTTGCTACTTTGAAAGCTCAGCCAATGACAAACAAAACTCCAAAGAATTAAGAGGGGTTCCCAAACTTTTTCATACGACTGTATTATTAATTTGGTTTGTTGTTGATGGTTCTTTAATGTACAGAATATAAAAATAGAATCCTTGTCTTGCGGTTTACTCCTCTAATATCCATCCCCATATCTGAGTATACGAGAAAGTTGAGGGTAAAGCACTCCCGATTTTTAATATTGCCTTTTGTTGTTCTTGGATTGCTCGGTTTCTAGGTATTGTTGTACAGCGGCCTTGGGTACCTTGAAAGGTTCTTTTAAATTTATTATTATTACTGCAACAAAGAAAAGTCATCCATTACTGCCATTTCAGTCATTACTGAAAACACGTCTACTGCTGATAATAAAAACTACAAGCTCTATGCAAGTAATGCAAAGTATTGAGGAAGAAGAAGAAGGGAGAGAAGAAGAAAAAATAAAAAAACCTGAAGTGCTTGACCTGGGCACACATCTCCAGGGCAGCTTATCATCGGTGCCATTTTTCAATTTTTTAAAATCTGGACACGTTTACCGTCAAGTCCCTTCACAGCGGTCGTATCTGCATGTCCCGTATTGCCAATGCAGAAAGCGCTGGCGTGGGCCTTCATGTTTCTAGGCCAAAAAAAGAGCATCAAAGTTAGTGATCTTTTCTAATAAAAAAAAGCTAAACTTTAAATAAAAAAAAAAAATAAAAAAAAAAAATTGGTCAGATAGTTTCAAAACAACATACTCGCATATTTCATCAAAAATCGGCATCTTTGTTCTTACAGTCAATGCAAACAGTAAAGAGTCTCAGGTCATGCAGGAAACACTCACAACAGGGCTGAATGTGAAGGGTGAGAACAGGCGTAAACCCCACCCTACCATCTATAAAAAAAAATAAACTTCCATTTGTCACCTTTCAGTAGACGATGTGGATTTTTTGTTTTTAACAAATGTCAGTCTCCGTCCCTTTGTTTTGCACACCCTGCCCTTCCCACATCCGGACTCTGAGGTTCGCTCGCTCAACACCACCAAAAACGAACCATAAAAAACACACAACCTTCTGGATGTTTCCATTGAAACACAACTCACAGACGTCACCCTTTTAAAGTGGTCTGCTTTACCGGCACATTCACGCCAACGTTCTCATCAACAGTAGGCGACTCTTGCATGACTGCCACTTGCCCTCCAACTCCACAACGTGATGTAGGGGGCGCTAAAGAGATCTGAGATCTTTCCAGTATTCTTTAATCAATAAAGTGTAATCAGCTCAGGATGGCAGATGGTGAAGCCCCTCTTTAATATGCTTTGGGCATTTTCTTTTGGAACACAAAACTTAAGAATTTGGTTTTTCCCCCCCTCAAAGCGTGTGGCGGGCGCTACAAACATCAGGACAAAATCAGGAAACGTGGTGCTTTGTCACTCATTCAGCAGTACAAAGATGTAGCGAGGGTCCATCCACGCTTTAATGGTCTTGAAAGGGTCAAAGCTTCAACCTTTAAAGTAGTTCTGCAAGTCCATTAAAACAAATTTGGTCGAGTCCGCAGTCCATACAAACAAGTCTAAAGTGTCAACGGGTACCAAAAAGCTCCTGCCAGCGTTGCACCTCATAATAAAAGGACGACTTGCAGAAGTGAATGAAAGAGTCCGAAAGGAACACACGGCGGCGCTCAAGTCTTACAGGTCAGCAGTGACTGGCGAGGATGTTGAAGAAGTGATAAACCTCGTCTTTGTCAAAGACGGCCACCTCTGTGGAGCACTCGGAGCATTTCACAGGATGGTACCGCTCTTCATGCTGTGCCTCGTTCTCTTCACCCGATTTCTTAACTTTGTTCTTCTTCCTTCTTTCTTTAGGCATCTTGTATTTTAAGACCTCGTCTTTATTTACAGTGCAGTTCATCACAAACATGGCTCTGTATTGCGTTCTGTACTTCTCGTGCCTATTTGTGAAATAAAAAGCAGATAGCAGTGAAAAAAAACATGTGGATGAGCCCTCTACAGTACTAACATTGGGGGTGCAAAATATACACCCATAATCTGCCACCAAAATGGCGGTACTGCGGCCACAATTCACAGCACATTCAAACTGTAAGTCTGTCATTTCATAATCTGCTTAGTCCGGAGCAGGCCGTCCCCCCAGGGCTGTACTGGAGCCTATCACAGCAGGCATAGGGCACAAGGCAGGGACAAACCCTGGACAGGGTGCCAGTACATCACAGAGCAAACACACCCACACACACAAGGGCCGATTTAGTGATGCCAATCCATCTAATTGGCATGTCTTTGGACTGTGGGAGGATACCAGAGCACCCGGAGGAAACCCATGTAGACACGGGGAGCACATGCAAACTCCACACAGGGAGGACCTGGGACACGAACCCTGGTCACTTTACAGTGAGGCAGCACACTACCACTGTGCCACCATGTCACCCACATTCAATTTGGTTATTTTTTTAAAATATTCTTTTAGAAATAAACTGGTTATTTCAATGCTGTTGAGGAAAAGATCATTACCATCGCGCCCATGTTATAGGTGCCTCAGTACATCAAAACCCCAAGCAACTTACCTCAGGGTAGTAAAATACATCAGAAACTCATCTTATGCTCGGGATACATTTTTAAGCACTGCCAATACCAGAAATGTCCCTAAACCATAGCTTCTTAACCTATGGGTTGATTGACTTTTCAGTTTCTCATTATCGGTCGATTGTCTTTTTAGTTTCTCATTATCGGTCAATTGTCTTTTTAGTTTCTCATTATCAGTCGATTGTCTTTTTAGTTTCTTAACCTATCGGTCGATTGACTTTTTAGCTTCTTATTGTTGGTCGAGACTTTTTAGTTTCTCATTATCGGTCAATTGTCTTTTTAGTTTCTCATTATCGGTCGATTGACTTTTCAGTTTCTTAACCTA
>JANRMT010062797.1:4677687-4691797 GCA_026402145.1 Polypterus bichir lapradei | reverse complement strand
GGCGATTGTCTTTTTAGTTTCTCATTATCGGGCGATTGTCTTTTTAGAGATCGCTCGATTGTCTTTTTAGTTTCTCATCATCGGTCGATTGTCTTTTTTAGTTTCTTAACCTATCGGTCAATTGACTTTGTAGTTTCTCATTATTGGTCGATTGACTTTTTAGTTTCTTATCCTATGGGTCGAGACTTTTTAGTTTCTTATTATAGGTTGTGACTTTTTAGTTTCTTATACTATGCCACCTTTTGGGTCCCACAGGTTTGTGACTTTCTGTTGTATTTGACGTGAAAGGATTGTGAACAATCGCAAAGTGTCTCACGTCAGGTCGCCGCAGGCAGTTTAAGCAACTGAAACTGGTCAGCTATGACTATAAACATCAGTAACTTCAAATTCAAAACACAATCAATAGCTTTAAGTACAATGTACACACACACACACAGTACCGTTATTTGGGAGGCCACTCAGGTTTCCAAGCACAAAGCTACAGAGGAGGAAGACGTCCCACCTTGTACAAGTTCAGCAACACCACACCAGAAATGGCCTGGAGTGCAGACTGAGAAAAGGGCAGAGCGACTGTAAGGCACGAGCAGATCTCGCTTCTTCCTTCTCAGACTGACCTGCAAATCCCCTTAAATGAAAGTCTGCAGTGTGTACTTTAATCAGGCCTGAACTGCTTGATTTATAATTTTAAACTGTGGAGCAGAGGGGCCAATTAAAGAAAAATGGCTCTTTGACCCCAGCATTATGGAGGGCACTGTATATATGCTAGGAAGCCTAAAGCAACAGTACTGTTTAATAGGAGAAAAACATGGAGGTTGGCATTTTGAGCCTTACCTTTGACAGTCAATGCACAAGGTCGTCATACAAGCTGGGCAGTTGAGAACGGCATCACTGCTGGGAAGCGGCCGAGACCTTTTCTGCTTCCGATTTTTGATCGGGGATTTGTTTTGCACCTTACACCTGTTTAGGAATATCACAACATATTAATTCCTATTTACCACAAAGAAACCTTCTCAAGAATTACAACTTGTGAAAGGCAGCCATGACGGACAATCACGAAAGAGAAAGGCTTCAGAAAGTGGCCAGAACAGGCGAGGGGGAGTACTGGCAATGTGTCTTTTACTGTAATCATTTTTTATTTAAACATTCACCATATTTTTTGATCACAACTCGTAAACACAAGTCTCGCTCCACAGATACAGGCGCACACCATAGCAGCCCCACAATCCCGGACTCTCCAAGCACCATCCACAAAGTGCCACCGGGCACACGGCCATAGGCCTTTCCTAAGTTCCTAAAACTCAGGCAGAAAGACCAGCAAATTCCTATGACTGCTGGGCTGTCTGTAGAAGACCTTCAAGTTGATCCGCTGTTCCACAAGGATGGATACTAAAATTTGGACACGGGGACGCAGTAACCCAGACTGTTGTCAAAATGACATCATCACGTTCACAGAACGTACGAATCTGCCTTTAGATCAATAGTTCCCAAAGTGGTCGATAGTTTCAATTTAAAAATTTGGGGGTCGACAACAGCAAAAATAGACCCCCTTACTACTGTTATTTGTTTGTTCCTTCAAATCATTTATGATTCTAATAGATACCTAATTAAGAAGTAAAATAATTTAAAAAAACACATTACATACCACACTTGCGAACGAAAAGGTAAAATGTGTCATTAAAAGAGTCACACGTAAGAATGCATGTAAATACGTGTAGCACAAACATGTCATATGCATTGTCTTATCAAACGTATCACAGCAAGTGCTGACTGGAAAAACCATTGCATGTCCGCACCTGCTCGCGGAGGGACGAGATGACGGATACTCGATAGTAGCAGAATCTATCAGTCTTGTACGGTCATGCTTTCATAAAACACTATAAATTGGTTCGTTTGATGTGACATGTACTAATTTGTGATTTGAAATTTGAATACAATTATTTATTGAGGAGCAGTACTACGAAAAAGAAAATCAGAGGACAGTTTATTCGAGTTAGTAAAGTAAGTACATTATTGTTTTGTTTTGTTTTTTTTTTTTTTATCACAGGGGCTGTCGAAATTGTTTGTTAATAAAAGTTTTTATTTCTTCAGATAATAATAGGACTGAACTAAAAAAGAAATGCAGACAGTACAGCTTGGACTATTTGTACTTATTTTGAATTTACATGTTTATTTCATAAATATCAAAAATGTAAAAAAACTCATTTTTTTGCTTTAATTTTTGTTTGTGCAGGTTTCGATATTAAATGTTGCACAAGATAATGCCATATTCCGTAGTCCTTTTATCTTTTTCAATCATTAATTACAAGTGATTAAAATGAAAAGTTTGATATCTAGTGAAATATGTAATATTGAGTACTGTACAAATGTATTAATTTGAGTAAGTAAAGTAAATGACTAGGGGGTCGATGGTTTTAAAAGTTTTTGGTAAAGGGGTATGTGGCCGAAAAAAAGTTTGGGAACTCTTGCTTTAGAGGGCTGCGTTAGTACACGGAAGGTGCATTTCCTAAATGATCATATAAATGTGAAGAGTGAGGAACCGCGTGACACTTTACCTTTGCGACATCTTAGGTGTTCAAATGAAGAAAATGGTTTTCAAGCAAATTTCCAGACTGTGCAGACGCATCTCAATAAATTAGAATATCATTGATAAGTTAATTTCAGTAATTCAATTCAAAAAGTGAAACTTCTATATTACAGAGATTCATTACACACAGAGTGATATATTTCAAGCGTTTATTTCTTTTCATTTTGCCGATTATGGCTTATAGCTCAGCCGGGTGAAGAGGGTTTCTCTGGCTGGGCACTTTGTTTTAGGTAGCTGGAGTGACCCGTTGCTCAGGCGGACCGCCGTGTTAAGTCCGAGGAGTTGCAGAAGTGAGGTTCGGGACTTTGCCCTGCTAGGGGTCTCAGACGGCGAAAGGGACCAGATCCTGGATTTAGAACGTTGGCTGTGCCCGTCGGGAGGACGTCTCCTCATGCTGCTGGGCCCAAAGAGGTTAAGTCGGGGAGACATCGGGTTTTAGAAGGGGGCACCAGGGCTTGTGCATTTTTAACAGATCCCTGCCGTGGATTTCTAACCTCATTTTAATGGCCATACTACGGATATCTTAACCTGCACAAATTTCAGCCAGTTTATTTATTTACTTGATCAAGGTATTTTGACCATTGCGTCTGGTGATCAATTTTAATAAAGGCACTTCTCACTTTTGCTCCTACCCCTTCCCGAGTGTGTGTGTGTGTCAGTACAGGACTACCGATGGTTTGGGTCCAAGAAGCAGGGCTGCCGAGAGAAAATTTGGCCCCCGGTGCAAAGGTGGTGTGTGGGCCCTCGTGTCTCAGAATTCAGCGACTATGTGACGTACTTGTTTGAGGACTTTTTTCTCACTGCGCCCAGAACCCCCTCCTCCTCGTCACTTCCCACTGAGCAGGGAATACCCTTGTACACCACGTGACTTCTCTCCCAGGGCGGCCTTCATGAATGTCTCTTACGTCGTGAGCTGCTGATCACTGCTAAGTACAGACATGCAAAATTTTTAAAAATACAATAAAAATTAAATGAATTAAATAAATATTCAAATTATAATAAAAATTATGGGACGCATTGGGCTTCATGGGCCCTGGAGTGATGGAAGCTCTCAGATGTAATGGGGAGCGTGGAGCTGACCAGGACCGTCACACTGGTCTCACTCAGGTGTGCGGGTATCTAAGATTAACGTGGAGCACCTCAGCATGCCAGGCCAACTTAGAAATATTCATTTGTACTACCAAAGAAAATATGGCAGTCAAGTCGGGACTCATAAACGCTCAAAAGTAAAATGTCGATGTTCGCTATTTCTGCTTTGCAAGCAGTTACTTTAAGAAAGTGCCAGAAGACTATTAGGCAAAGCAGACCACACAGCCAATCAAGCACCTGAACAAGTTGGCTCAGCCAGTTTTCACTGCGGCAGCAGAACTTCCTACCCCTGTCTTTGAGCATCCATCCAGGCTTGATGCTGGTCATCTTCATCTGGGTCATAAAATAACTCGTCGTTTGTGGGAATCCTGCGTTGAAGTTTAACTTCTTTCTTTTCCGTGGGACCTGCTGAATAATAAGACAGTTACTGTCATCGTACAAAGAACAACGGTTTACACAAATTTAGCTGGGCCAGATTGAACTTTGATACTGAACAATTCCCGAGTGGCATTAGGGCTGTGCGACGTCTTCAAAAGTTCACATCGTCATTTCAAAACATCGATGGTATACGAGATCATCGCCTGAGCACCGGGGGGAGAGATGCTTGTGGGTTATAAATACCGTATATACTCTCGGATAAGTCGGGACTTGATTTTACCGTATAATTTCTGGTATTTTATAAGGTCGGTCGTATAAATCGAAGGCGGAAAACTCCCACTATTGGTCCAAGAGATTGCGATATGCTAACGCCGCCTGAGAGAGTCACCACGGAGCACAGAGTCTTTTTTTTCTGTGTATTGTGCCTAAGTGACCACATGGTAATACCTGAACTATTCCGAAGCGACGTTCGCACTGTTTTGTGTATTTCAAACCCTCATACACCTTTATCGTAAGAGCATCCCTAATCTATGATCAGAAGAAAATATGACGCTGGTTTTACATTAAAAGTCGTTGAAGTAGCGAAAGAAATTAGTAACTGCGCTGCTGCAACAAAATTCGATGTGTCTGAGAAACTGATGTGAGATTGGAGGAGGCAAGAAGTGAAAAATTTAAGTGTCGTATTTTTGAACGGGCGTATAAGTTGGGGTCTGATTTTAGGATCAATGTTTCAGGTTTCAATACCACGATTAATCCGTGAGTGCAGTGATCCCCTACTATATCGCGGTTCAGCTATCACGGATTTATTATTATTATGTTACTTATATCCTTAGCCAGATATCCACATATCATAAGTGTTTACAAAGTGTGTTTTAATAAGTTTACATGTGTTTAAAGCGTGTGGGAGGGGTATTTTAAGGCTTAAACTGTAAAAAAAATGTTTATTTATATGGTCTTTCTATAGGGTGGTCCAGATTTAATTATGCAATTTTCATTACGCTATAACTCATTAAGTTTATTGCATAGAAAATCACCCGAAAAATCCCGGACCATCGAGAAGTGTGCGAACTGACAAAATGAAGAATCGTCTTCGTGCCGAACTGGAATCGTCTCCACATAAATCAAAGTCATCCAGATGATCTGGGTCTGCATAATTAGATCTGGACCACCCTGTATACCACGGATTTTCACCTATCGCTGATGGGTCTAAAACGTAACTTCTGCGATAGGCAGGGGATCACTGTATATACAGTAATTAGCTGCTCTGCCCATGGCCAGCAGATAGCGTCTACTCTACACTGGGCAGTGGTTTGAGGGGGTGATGGCGATGGCACGCAGATGTTTTAGCTCGGGACACAGTAGTTTTGTCGTCTCACAGACTGCTGCGACTCTGTATTCAGTAGTGTTATTACGGTGATTCAAAGGCGATTAGTGCCAAGTTTGTTGAAAAGTTGCTACAAATCACGATGACGTTTTGGCATGAAACTAAAACTGCTCCGTTATAAAATGGTTTTGAATAAATGTCTACCAAAAGGAAACTAGAAGTTACTAATTACTTTAACCCAAACACAGCATCCTCACTTGTTCACTTTTTACCATCTTCTGAACAGGTCAGGTCAGGTTGAGGAGTCTGCTCTGGCACAGTGGGTTGCCATACCCACCATACGATCAAACAGCTCGGGGTCCTGGTTGGCAAACCCCCCCAGGCAGACGCACAGTCCAGTCTCACCTCTCAGAAATGACCCTCTATCTGCTGCAGCCAGGTGTTACGTGGGCACCCCCCTTGGCCTGGTCCAGCCACTCTGGTGCTCAACAGTGAGGATCACCCTCTGGGAATCGCACCACATGGCCATAGTGCCGTGACTGTCGCTCCTCCCTCATAGTGCAGAAACCCCACAAAACAGACAGCAACCAAAAGATGCTGTGGGGGGAAAACCTGGAAAGGCCTAACCAGTGAAGAAACGAGAAATCTGCTGGAGGCGAGGGGTCGTAGGGCTCGATGCAGATATTGTGAGCGAGCAGGGGATATGCGACCACATATGAGGGGTTACCGACTTGAATTTAGTTGAAAATGTTCTGTTCCAATACTTTTGCTCACTCGAAAAACTGGAAGGTTTAACCCAAAATGCGTTCTGTTCTACATTGTTTGACGGATCGAAATGGAAAGACCAGGGAATAAAAGTGGAAACTCAGATCTGTCTTCTCAGCTTCATCTTTTGATCTCACACACAAATGTCTACAGTGTGCAGCAAAACCAAACTCACTGGCCTTGCTGTTCCTATACTTTTGGAGGGGACCGTAGACAGTTAGAACGTTAGGCTGTCAGTAAAAATACTTCCTGGAGGAACACAAGTCCGTATATCCCTTGAAATCCAGAGAATGGCGACGGCTTTGAAAGGGACTGAATAGTTTTGTATAACATGCTGAGGGAGCAGGGAGCCAATTCCTTGGCACTACCGCCTGTACTCACTTGCTGCGCCATCCTCATCCGAATCGCTGTCAAAATAGATGTCTTCGTAATATTCGGTGGTCTTTCCATCTTGGGCTTGACTGGCTCCATCTGCCACCTGCTGCTCCCTACTGCTGGAAGTGCCGGCCACTGTGAAATGAGACAGAAGTCATGTGATCAGTGCAGTCAACCGATTTAAATAAAAAAAAAAAAATGCAACCTGGGAAACCACAGGCGCCATAAATTAAAAAAAAAAAAGAGTCATCACCTGGCACAGGGCAGGCCCAGCTGCTCTCCATGGACTTTAAAGTGCAGTCCAGTTCGGCCGTCATCTCTTTTTCAAATTCATCCTCGCTGGACGACTCGCTCTCTCCCGTCAGATATTCTCGCAGCAGTTTGCGCTTCTGGTCCGGCGTCCCGTGAAGCAGCACGTCCAGCTCATCTTCAGAGCTACAGGAGTGAAGAGACACTGGTGAGGACTCCCCACGCGACGAGCTCCTTCTGCGTCTCTAAACCCCGACCCCCGTAAGGTGAAAGGGAGCAAGAAAACCGCACGCGTCCTTGGAGTATACAGTCGGGATCGAAGTTTGTGAACATGCGGCCTAACTTGAGCTTTTGTTTTAACTGCAACTTACTTATTAAATCACAATTTGTCCTTCCTATTTGAACGATAGTTTTAGTGTGGTGGAAGGGCAATTACGGTATATAGTCACGTTTATGTTCTCTCACGGATAAGTCGGGACTTGATTTTATCGTATAATTTCTGGTATTTTATAATGCCGGTGGGATAAGTCGAATGCGAAAAATTCATACTATTGGTACAAGAGATTACGATATGCTAACGGCCACCTAAGAGAGTCACCACGGGGAACACGGCCTTAATTTGTATGTGGGTGCGGCAATGCGCTGTATCATCATGTGCTCCTCTCTCTGTTGTGCCTACGTGACCACACAGTATTTAATACACAAACTATTCCAAAGCGACGTTTGTACCGATTTGTGGTTTTTGTATCTCACACCCTCGTACACCTTTATTGTAAGAGCATCCCTTATCTACGGTCAGAAGAAAACAAGATGCTGGTTTTAAATTAAAAGTCGTTGAAGTGGTGAAAGAAATTAGCAACTGCACTGCTGCGACAAAATTCCATGAGTCTGAGAAACTGATGTGAGGTTGGAGGAGGCAAGACGGTGTAAAATAAATAAATGCTTTTTATATATATATATATATATATATATATATATATATATATATATATATATATAATAAAACGGGCGTATAAGTTGGGGTCCGATTTGATGATCGATTTTTACGCAAGTATATACGGTATACACAAAAATTGAGCAGGTGTAAAAAATAAGTCATCCCTTACTGCAAAGGATTAAAAGAATGCGCCACCCAAAATGTTTTTTGATGTCACTTACCCCATGTAGTTTGTAGAGATGGCCGAGAAAAACTTCATCTCACGTTTGTGTTCATGCGGAATGGAAAGAGCATCAAGTGCGTTTACATGCACGCGCATCACCAGACAAAGGCAGCTTCTTAAAACTGCATTTACAGGTGCAAATACAATCTTGCGGAGTTAATAATAATAATAAATAATAATAATAGTAATTCTTTATATTTATGGGCAGAGTGGTGGCTCGGAGGCTAGTGATCTGCCCTGGTAATTGGAAGTTTGCCGGATCAAATCCCATAAATGCCAAAAGGGTCTCTGCTGTGTTGGGCCCTTGAGCGAGGCCCTTAACTTGCAATTGCTCCGTCCTGGGTATGAAGTTAATCTGCATCCAGCCCGGCATGTAGGCCCTCCAACCTGCAGGGAAAAACTTGGGGGTTGGTGGCAGAATTGGCACTCCAGCCACCATAAAAAAAAACTTCCCACTAGTTTCATTGCATCTGAACTGGTGTGTGCTGAGGTGCCACCCTGTTGCATGGCTGCATTCGGCTCCTAATCAGGATCCGTGTGTGGTGGGTGCGGCGATGCGCTGTATCAGCGTGTGCTCCTAACTTCTCTCTCTGTCTCTCTTTATATTTCTAGAGTGCTTTTCTCACTACTCAAAGTGCTTCAGCGAGTGGGGAGCCACTTCATCCACCACTAATGTGCAGCGCCCACCTGGCTGACGCGACGGCAGCCATTTTATGGCCAGTGCACTCACCACACATGAGCCGTTAGATGGTGAAGTGGTGAGAGAGAGAGAGAGAGCCAATCAGAGACAGGGGTTGATTAGGGGGCCAGAATGATTTATCTTGGCCACCAGGACAGACCCTGCTCTTTATACAAAGGCTGCCCGGGGATCTTTAATGACCACAGAGAGTCGGGACCTCGGTTTCACGTCTCACCTAAAAGACGCCGCCATTTTAACAGCACAGTGCCCCCCACCCCATCACTGAACTGTGGCATTGCGATCTGCAGAGTATGCGCCCCCTGCTGGCCTCACCAACACCTCTTCCAGCAGTAACCCAAGCTTTTCCTAGATGGTCCCCCATCCCAGTACAGTACTGGCCGGGCCTGAACAGGCTGAGCTTCAGGTGGGTGACCTCTTCTGAGGTGCAGGTCACTCCGATGTCATCAAACTGCGTTAAACGTCATCATCGGACACCATGGATCTGAAATTATGGCTGCCAATGTTCTTGTGTTTTAAACATACTGATGGTTCATTACAGGTCTCCTTCACCGCATCACATTCGGCGCACTCTTATCGATTGAGCGGCGTACCGATACGTTTATTTCTTGCATGGTGGAACGACGACGACGCTGGGATTTTAGCTTCAATCATGCAAGTGGTGGTTGAATTTTGGTTTGTGAAGTCAATGGAGGCTCCAATGGGGGCTCTCGAGTGACTGAGTGAGGGGTCCGAGTGTCGAGAGGTTTACTGACCTCGGTGGTGACATTCATGCGACTCTGGTGACTCGTCCTATGAGATAAACTCCAATCTGTACAGAAGGCAGTTGGCTTTTTTGCATGGACTGGGTGTTGGGGGTCGTGGGGTGCAGCGGCTGTGGGGCATCTGTTGGTGAAGAGAGATTCACTGATCTTGACTTTGCTGACGATGCTGTGATCTTCAGTGGAGGTTCTGATCGGGGGTCTCGAGAGACTGAGTGAGGGGTCTGAGCGTCTGGGCTTGCAAGGGTCCTGATAAAAACCAAAGAGCCAGGCCTTTAATGACCTCTTAGGCACGGCCATCAGTGGTGTGTCTGTCTGAGTGTCGACCCCAAGGTTTACTTACCTTGGCAGTGACATTCATGTGACTCCGGTGACGGATTGGGACAGCATGGGGGGGGGGTCAAGAGGTGACCATAAAGGGGTGTCTAGCACAAAAGGACGAAGGTCCAAGTCTTTAGAGTCCTAGTGCTCCTCGTTTGTGACCCATGGACGCTATAAAACTGGACTCCTTCATGTGTGTCTCTTCGGAGGGTCCTTGGGTGTCGCTGGTGTGACTTTGTGTTGCTCACGGGGTCCCAAATGAGGCACATGACCTGCATTGTGAGGGAGCATCAGTTACTAAATTCAAGTCGGTAATCCCTCATATGTGGTCAGACATCCCCTGCTCGCTCACAATATCTGCATCGAGCCCTACGACCGACCCCTCGCCTCCAGCAGATTTCTCGTTTCTTCACTGGTTAGGCATTTCCAGGCTTTCCCCCCACAGCATCTTTTAGTTGCTGTCTGTTTTGTGGGGTTTCTGCACTATGAGGGAGTGACAGTTATGGCACTATATGGCCATGTGGTGCGATTACCCGAAGGTGACCCTCATTGTTGAGGACCCAAGCAGCTGGACCAGGACAAGGGGACGCCCACTTAACACCCAAGTGTGGCAGAGAAAGGGTCATTTCCAGAGGGTGGTACTGGACCGTGTGCCTTGGGGTTGCCAACCAGGACCCCAAGTTGTTTCGTCGTATGATGGGTGTGGCAATGCGCTGTACCAGTGCCTGCTCCAAAACTTGACCGCTGCTTTGTGTGTGTTTGCCAAGCTCATCCGGTAATGTTATCGACCGTGTTCGGATTCAAGTGGCTCCCAGAACGGAAGTAGCAGCCAAGCCTCATTACTAATCATCTGTATTTGGACACAATTTAAGTGAGTGAACACCAGAAGAAAAGGTGAATTACAAAGAATGTGGCAAAAGAACGTTCACATTTAAAAGGTCAGGCAAAAAGAGGCAGATTTCCAAATTTTTCTAAATACTTCTGAAGGCAAAATAAGAGACGATAAAGGCAAACAAGGAGGCCTTTTAGATGTAACACTGGGCCATTTATACCCATGCCCGGTGACATGAATGCCACTGGTGATGCCATTACAGTGGCACCTGTCAAGGGGTGGCATACACGAGGCAGCCAGTGAACCTTTCCTGGACAAGCGTAAGGACCCGAGTGACAAATTGTGACGAGGGCTGGACGACTGGGTCAGAGCACCTCCAAGATGGCAGGTCTTGTTGGGTGTTCCCAGTATGCAGTGGTTAGTGCCCACCCTAAAGTGGTTCAAGGCTGTGAACTGGTGACAGGGGTCATTGATGGGCGTGCGGAGCAATAGTTGACCCGCATGATCCGATTCTACAGAAGAGATTCAGCAGCACAAAATTACTAAAAAATGTAAAGCCAGCCATGAGGGAAAGGTGTCCGAACACACAGGGCATCGCCGCTTGCTGTGTAGTCACAGACTATTCGGGGTGCCCACGCTGACCCCTTGTCCATTGCCACTGAAAGCACCTGCAATGGATATGCGAGAGTCACAACTGGACCATGGAGCAATGGACGAACGTGTTGAATGTGATCTGAAGCTGATGAATCCTGGTGTCTTTATTATCAGGGGATCGGCTGGGTGGGTGTGTGTCCTTTACCTGGGTCAGAGTTGGCAGCAGGATGCATTATGGGAAGAAGGCAAACCTGGCAGTGGTGGTGTTCTGGTGGGAATGCTTGGCTCGTGCCAGTCATGTAGATGCTACTTTGACACACACCACCTACCTAAAGGTCGTCTGCAGACCACTTACACCCCTTCTCGGAAACGGGACTCCCAGATGGCGGTGGCCTCATTTTGCAGGTTAGTGCGCCCTGCCAGCAGACAAAGAGTTGAAGTTGGTGAATCCACAATTCCCCAAACTGAGGATCTGCTGGATGTGCTAGAAAAAAAAAAAAAAATCAGATCCATTGAGGCCTCACCTCTCAATTTGCAGGGCTTCGCAGAGATCTTGGTGCAGGACCCCCAATTCTGAGGGCTTCTGGCGTCCATTTTATGTCTCGATGGGTCAGCCCGAGAGGGGCCTCCACAATAACACCAGGCAGGCAGGGGGTTTTGAGGTTGTGGCGGATCGGTGTATTCGTGGCCGCGGCCACTGCGATACCCCCAAACTGAACTTGGGGAACCCCCGCTGTTGTGAAAGGAGCAGCCGAGAGTCCGAAGTTAAAGAAATCGGAAATTAAATTAGACGTCACATTTCTTTGCCAGCGACTTGCGAGAACCTGGGAAGCTACGGAACGTCAGGTGGTCACCTCAGTGCTACGAAACGAGAAAGAAACACGCGGCTGACGTTATTCGCCGGACAAACACTCGGATATTCCGTTTTACTTTACTCTGCGCCACTGTGCATAAAACCGACAAGTAGGGGGTCAAAAAAATACATACATACGATAACAGCCAGAGGGGTGCAAAATGAGGACCACGAAGAACATTCTTACAAATAAATGTTTAAACGGCTTAGAGAGCGTCAGGAAGGTTTGGCTGCGAACGAGCAAAAGCATCTTAACCCCACAGCACCGCCGCGTTTCACCCCCACCAGTCCATACCTGCTGCTTGCCCTCTCCTCATCGCTGAGCTCCTCGATCTCGTAAGAGTCGTACTCATCCCTTCGATTCATTGCGCGCGTCTCGTCGGGTCCGTGGACCTGCCAGCCAGCCAAGCTTTGGGATTTCCTATGTAAAGAGGACGCCGGTCCGCGGGGGAACAGAGACACGCAAATCAAAGGTTCCGCTTTATGAACGGTGAAGTGGAGCCGAACTTGCGGAGTCCCGTGCGCTTCTACGATTGGACACTTTTATGTTTTTTAATATTTCGAGACTGTCATGAAAAGGATATGAAAGTACTCGCCCGCCTTTGACTTTTTTATTTTCCAAATATTAAATATAAAGAACAGTTCCTTTGTTCTTTCCATCTGTTTTAGACGTCTCGTTATCCTGAAACACAGTTGCTTCTCAACTGCTGCGATGTCGCGAGCCTCCCGGGATCTCCATTGTTTTTTTTGTATTACCATTTACACATTATATTATTACAATACATATAACAAATAATATATCAAAAAATAACATAATGCCTGGGGAAAATATTGTCATATATAACATTTAAAGTGTATATGTACAAATTAAATAAATGTATATTTGGATATCAAGTTTAATGCTTTTAATGCCTTACTATTTTTAATATTTTTGACAGAGTATATAAAAGAATTAAGGTTATCAGTAAATAAATAATAGTTTGGAAGTCTGTTTCTCTCATTTTATGGACAGTGTTTCGCGACTAAAATGCAGCAATTTATTCCATAGTTACATTCTTTGTTACTTTTTGTATAACAGAATAGGATATATCGCCATTCTCTATACTCATTATAAAATTCATTTTTTTTGTCTAAAATCCCTCATTAAAGCAAACCAAAAAGCCCCCATTGGTGAATTGAGCGTCGTCACGTTGGTCGGAGGTCAGAGGTGAAGGTGCAAAAGCGCAGACGCGGGCTCTCAGCACAGTCATACCCTTAAACCATCGGGTTATAAAACGACACAAATAAAAGGCATTTAAAAATTACTAATATGCATTATATGCTCTTATATTTCACTTATACAAATGCTTAAAACCAACTGCAAATCAATATTTACATTCTATATAACGTATCTGTTAAAATCTGCAATATAATTTTCCTACAAAAACAAACTGGAGTGCAAAACAGCGCCCCCTCTGGTTTGAACTTTACAATTACAAGAAAAGAAGAAGGGGCCTGAGTTGCCTCGAAAGTTTGCATATTCTAATCTTTTTACTTCGCCAATAAAAGGGGTCATTTTGCTTGACTTTTCTCTACATTCATAATGGCTAACACGGCACAACACCCTAGTACTACAAGAAACACAGATGAAACGATTTTTAGATAAAAAAATATTTTTATTCACTTATTTTAAGGGTTAGATAAGAATGGGATTATATTAACACAATTAGAAAATTTAAGGCAACAAAGAATTAAAGGGAATCTGACTGACAAAGGTCATGCATAAAGATCATCTGTTCTTGGCGATTAAGTATTACAATGAAGAGAGGAAAGGCACTATATAATAAACAGATAGATAGATAGGAAATGTGCTATATGATAAATGGATTGATGTGAAAGGAGCTATATACAGTGCATCCGGAAAGAATTCACAGCGCGTCACTTTTTCCACATTTTGTTATGTTACAGCCTTATTCCAAAATGGATTAAATTCATTTTTCTCCTCAGAATTCTACACACAACACCCCATAATGACAACGTGAAAAAAAGTTTACTTGAGGTTTTTGCAAATTTATTAAAAATAAAAAAAACTGCAAAATCACATTCACAGCCTTTGCTCAATACTTTGTCGATGCACCTTTGGCAGCAA
>JANRMT010062797.1:4638430-4673023 GCA_026402145.1 Polypterus bichir lapradei | reverse complement strand
TCATGAGGTCACTTTACAGGGGTGTGTGTCGCTCCCGATATCTCAGCAAAAGGAGTTCTGGTGCTTCCTGTCTTGCTATATGGTTGCGAGACATGGACGCTATCCAGTGACCCGAGACAAAGGCTGGACTCCTGTGTCTCTTTGGAGAATCCTTGGGTACCGCTG
The DNA here is from genome assembly GCA_026402145.1 of Polypterus bichir lapradei. Taxonomy (NCBI): domain Eukaryota; kingdom Metazoa; phylum Chordata; class Cladistia; order Polypteriformes; family Polypteridae; genus Polypterus; species Polypterus bichir. The sequence goes on along the minus strand of JANRMT010062797.1, from coordinate 4,672,858 downwards.
GTTTGACTTTTTTTGCTCATGTCCCAAATAATAAGGAGCCATTAAAAACACTCAATGCAGCAGTTTAAGATTGAAACAAGCGAGACCACTAAAATGAAGCATCAACCTATCATTTAAGCCATAAGGGCTTCATCAGCAAGAACTGACTTCTCATTAAGAAACTGGGTTGGAACAAAAACCTGCAGCCACTGCGGCTCACCAGGCCCGGAGTTCGACACCTGTACTCTAAAATAAGCAAAAAACAGAGGAGTTTAGAAAAGGGGGTAAATACTTTTTCTCATCACTCTACTCCTTATACACTTGGTAATGCTGGTGAAAATGCAAAAAAAAAAAAAACCCAAATGTGCATTTCATATAGATGTTCCTTAAACATTAATATTATAACATTAAGAATGAGCACAGCGCACAGGTCAGGTAGACCGATACCGCGTTCCGTTTACATCGGAAGTCAGTGCTGGGAATGACGTCACACCAGAGTTCCGACATGTGCCAGTAAAACAATCTGGAAAAACGATACGGACCCCTTCAGGAAAAGCTCTGTGCTCGACAACTAGTGAACAGCACAATATCGGCGCAACACGTCCACGGACAGACATTGGGCAGGACCGCGAGTGCGTCTGATTTAACGGGACACGGACAGACAGACAGACAGACAGACAGAGACAGGCAGGCGTGCTCGTAAACAGTAACACACTGCAGCGCTCACAAACGTTCACAGAGAGGGCTGACGTCGTAATCGGAAGTCGGAAAAACCCGGACCTGACTGCCCAAGCTCCAAGTTTCTGTGGGCACATACCAGTGGAAATATTCCAACTTTCCAGTTTAAATGGAACGCAGCATAAACACACACACACCCCTGTGGTGAAAGGAAAAAAAAAAACACTAATTCAACTTTTTATTTTACAATATGTAGGATTAGTCTACAAGTTAAGGCAAAACATACCAAAGCTTTTTCTTGTTTTTTTTTTTTGGATTGAAAATTAAACTTAAAAAGATATTCCTTATGTAGTACCCCAAATGTAAGAAATTACCATACTTTGATTAAAAAAATAAAATAAAGACAATCAATTAAAGATGTTCAATAGCAGTTTTGTATCGTAAAAACTAATAACAACATATACAAAGCTCTGTATAATGAGATACTTGAATACCTAATTAGATTTAGCTCATTTTGTACAATAGTTCAGAGAAGCGGCGTTAACTGATCAGTCTCTGTGCAGGACGCTATGCCATAATTGGGCAAAAAAATGGAACAAAACATTTATATTGTGACGGCCACAAAACCAAATGTTTGTTTGGTAACATTAAAAGCGTTTTGAGTGATTAAATATAAAGGTGTACACTTTGTGCTTTGTGGAAAATGCGTTTCATCCACGGAAGCTCTCCAATCTCAGGTCCAGACTGGTCAGGTGGGGTTGTCGTCTGTCGTTACGAGCCCACCGGACCCCCCCCTCTCCACTATGACAACGTGAACCAAGATGGACGCAGCCCTTAGCAGTGATCAGACATGATGCCGCTTATAACTCCCCCTTGAGCACACCCAGGCAGCTCTGCAGCAGCTGTAAATTGCCCTAAAATAATAATAATAAAAAAAAAAAAAAAAGTTAAGTCCGTTCTTCATTGGCCTTCACGACCTTCTAGGTTTGTTTTAAATGAATTACTCATCACTTGGCGCTTCACCCCTTTTAACTTTTTTTGTACGCATTTTTGTTAATTTGCAGCCTTTTGCTAAAATCATTTCATATTTTTTCCCCTCATCAAGTGACAACATGATTTTAGTGCTTTGGCACTTAAAAAAACTCAGTAGTGGAGAGCACTGCAAGGGGCTGTTAAAAGAATGTTGGCACTTGTCATGGCAGCAACTTTTGGGCTCTAATAACATGATAAATATTAAAATATATATATATCATAAAAAGAAGCATCTTTCTAAGCAGTATGCATAAATAAATAAATAAATAAATAAAGGTTCCTAGTGAACCTTCGGATGTTCAATATGAGCAGACACAGTAAATGACCCGATCAGTTTCAAATGCCCAAAATGAGTATAATGTTTATCTCAAAAAAAAAAAAGATTGTTTTGTAAAACTAGATGTCTGAGTGAAAGGATCACCTTTGCATGTTTGAGTTCCAGTTCTGCCAGTTCTACAAGGTTTTTCCTGAAAGCTGCAACTCTTCTGGTTTTGAAGTCTATAAGCTCTGTAATGAAAATTGTCCATTGCTGTTAATAAAAGAAAGCAAACCTGAGGGTAACATTAAAGTTTAGTGCCCATAATGAGCACTGACTGGAGCCACCGAGCACTGAGCTACACTAAAAGACACACACATAAGAAAGAAAAAAAAAAAACAACAAAACACCTTTCAGCATGAACACCAAAATGCCTTTATATTCTATTTGTTTCCTTTTCAAATTGTTTTTAGATATTACGATTTTAAACTTTAGGGCACCACAGTGGTAATAATGGTGACAGGTACACCAGGCATTGAGTCCTGAGTGGAGCTTGCATGTTCTCCTCATGTCCAGATTGGGTTTCCTCCCACAGTTCAAGGACATGCAGGTTAGGCTGATTCACAATGATAAGTGTGTGTGTGTGTGTGTGTGAGACTGATCACCCTGTGATGGACTGGTGCTCTTGTCCAGCGACTGTTCCTGCCTTGCATCTGATGCTTGCTAGCTTCTCTAAAACCCAACCCTGGATAAGCTTTTTAAACTTTCTAACTGTAATAAGTGCTTGGTGTGTGTGTGTGTGTCTCCTGCGGTGGGCTGGCGCCCTGCCTTGGGATTTGTTCCCTGCCTTGTGCCCTGTGTTGGCTGGGATTGGCTCCAGCAGACCCCCGTGACCTTGTAATTAGGATATAGCGGGTTGGATAACTGTAATAAGCGTGAGTGGATAGCGCCCATGATTACGATGGAATAGCAAGTTTGAACTCACGTTTATTATCTTTTGCAAAGTACCACATCAAAATGTCCCAAGTAGGTATCATCATACTCTCTATTGCCTTTGAATGTTTTACAGATTACTCATAAAAATCATAGCATACTAGCAACATAGGACCACTCCACGTATCTTGCTTGTCTTTTATAATGACTTCCACAAACTGTATAATCACCATCGTCTTTCAGGACACTTGCAAAAATGTCACCTTGTTGGGATGATTTGTTTTCATAGAACTTTGTCTCATTAATCTCAAATCTGTTTCCAACCCATTAGACTATTATAAAAGCATATTTGGTATTTTCTTTAACAGCCTACATTCATTTCCTCTCTAACTGTTAACATATTTCACTTCCTTCTAAAATAAATATTTTATGACCGAGTTTGGTATGTGGTGCTCTTACTGTACTTTTATTTACTGTGATTAGAGAATAATAAAAACTTTAAATCGCAAAATAACATGTGGCTGGGCAAAAATGCAACTTTTCAAAAACACAGACTCTAATCGTACTCTGATTGGTCTGTGCTCATTATGGGACAGCTCCCTGATTGGATCCTGGTCATCTGAATATCTCATTACTGACTGGGCACCATTCACAGAAGTAAAGCACATTTCAACAACGCCTAGAGGAGCTGCTTTCCAAGGTGCTTGTATTCCTTTGAATGCTGGATAGAAGCACAAAAGGCACATACTGTATGTTGCCAGATCCTAGTTATGTGATAAAATCCTGTGGCAGGTGGCGTTACCCTCTCTTCAAGGGCTGTTTTCAAAGACGCACGCCTGCACAGTGTAGACAAACGTCTACGTCATATGAGTTGTCAGTCCTGTTAGCGTAGAGGAACATACGTTTGTAAACACTAGTGTGGACGGAGATGATTTTTGCTTAAAAACTCCACTTTTAAATGCGAGTGGTGGTCTACTCACCACTGGCAGCGTATGGCCCCCCTGAATGTAGCTGATCTGATCACAGAGTCAGTGACTCCTAAAACCACATGCAGTAAAACTGAAAATAACTTTACACTACCCACCAAAAACTGCTTCTTCAGTGCTAGAAGTTATGGGTAACTGGATTATTCATGCGGATGAATCTGGTGAACTACACCTATGATTATCCATGATAATGTCACAGAGCTAAAGAAACAGGTGAATAAATCATCATCAAGTATGTCTGTAACACCTCATACATAAATATGCAACAAAACCACAAGAAAAAAAGAATGTTCAGAGGATAAACCTATCAAAAGAAACTTGCCTTGTTTCGCGGATTCTGATATCCTTTCAAACTTTTGACAGCAAACCTGTTGGCTGGTCTCTGCAAGGAGGACATCCTTACTTTTAGATCTGGCCTTGTCTAATGCTTTATTTGCGTTTTCATAATCAACTAATGCCCTCCCTCTTCGGTAGAGGAGATCCTGGAAAGGCAAAAAAAACAATATGCACAATGCCTTGTAATTTAAATTGTTACCTGTGTATAAAGAGTCAATTTTAAAATCAACAAAGACCATGTTCAAGTGGACGCTGGTGTGATTTACAGTGATTTAACACCAAGAGAAGAAGAAGAAGAATGTAACTCCTGCTATATGTTTTATATTGCTTGGAGTAAATATCTGCCTTCTAATAACTAGGAGCGTAAGAGATTTTATTTCTTCCACAGAAATAATTTAAAATGCTGAAATCTTTTATATAGTCTCCTGCCAAACTTCACTATTGCCCATTTCTAAACAAAGGTGGAAGCTCAGTGTCGCTGACTGCTATGTAGGAGGCCAGGAAGATCCTACAACCTCTAGCTAGTTCTTCATGCCTTCACAATTCACTCGCTCCTAAAACAGAGCTAGACACTCCAGCCATCTTCTGCATTGCCTGCTCTTTGGTGTGCTCTCTTCCTCGTAGTTGTGCCCCTGTGCACTGTCCACACTGACATGGTCTACTAACAATGCTTCCTGCCCCCAGAGTAATGTTCAGGACTGCCTAATTTGCCAGTATGACTTTTGTCTCTGCCAGAGATTTCACAAATAACTTTCCCATGTTTTTACCACCATGATAGTACTCTTCTCCATAGCAAGCTGTTCACATGTAAATAATTGAAAAGGGGAGAGGGAGCCTATATAATTTAAAACAAACACCACCACTCTCATTATCACCTGTAACCTTCGTCTGTCATGACCCTTGACTCTTCCTCTCCAATGTCAGCCTTTACACACCTAATCTCCTACCGACTTAATATGCCCTCTCATGTCAGACTGATGAAAACAGAATACCAGGCTAAAACTCTCTAGGTTCTCCCAGTATCCCTGAACCTTCCCGATTTTGGTAGCATTTAAAGTGCCAGGGCCCTTAACGGGCTCTCATTAATTCCCACTTGGTAGAAGATCTCTGGAACAGCCATGAGGGTGCGCAGAACTTCCTGCCCTCTCACATTCCTCTTTTGAGTTCTGCGTCAGGTACAGCTGTCATCTTCTGGGTCTCCAGTCCCAACATTTCTAGAGGATCCTTCTCTCTAACACTGCTGACCTTGCCCATTAAATGTCAAAAGAGAATGTTTTATAGCATTCACCACCCATTGGCTTACCATGAGGGCACAAACAATTACTCCACCAGTAAAACTTACTCACTTCTCACAAGATCTGAAGGACTTTCCTCTGCCCTGTTCACTTACCCCCCCAAGGCACACCTTCACAACATATACAAACACATAAACACACATGTTTACACAAAAGATTATATTACCTTTGCAGCTTGAGATTCTCTCAAATAATATTTAAGCAAGTCAGCAAGTTTCAGGTCCTCATCAGCAGCCACCCGAGCTTCTATTTTCTAAAGACAAACATTTAAAAAAAAAAAACAGGTATTTTTCTATATATATATCTTAAAATTATTTTCCTTATACACACACATACTTAACTGCTTAATACCTTAAACCAGGAGTCCTCAGTCACAGTCCTGGAGGGCCGCAGTGGCTGCAGGTTTTTGCTCCAACCCAGTTGCTTAATAAGAAGCCCTCATTGCTCAAGTAACACTTCTGCTTCACTTCAGTCGTCTCGCTCGTCAAGATTTTAAACCCTTATTGCTTATTTTAGTCTTAATTGCTCCTAATTAGCAATAACATCCATCCATCATCCAACCTGCTACATCCTAACACAGGGTCACGGGGGTCTGCTGGAGCCAATCCCAGCCAACATAGGGCACAAGGCAGGAACAAATCCTGGGCAGGGCGCCAGCCCACCGCAGGGCACACACACTAGGGACAATTTAGGATCGCCAGTGCACCTAACCTGCATGTCTTTGGACTGTGGGAGGAAACCCACGCAGACACGATGAGAATAAGCTAACAGGGAGGACCCGGGAAGCAAACCCAGGTCTCCTTACTGTGAGGCAGCAGCGCTACCACTGTGCCACCGTGCCACCTAGCAATAACATGCAAATGACAAAAGAGACCGGCATTTCTCCATTTAGCTTGTTACCATTTACACCTGTGTGTATTTATCATGCACTATTGGGTTTAATTAAATACTTGGAAGGAAAGTGAAGACTGAGAATTACTCCTCCATTTTCACCTTCAAATCATTTGGATGATATCCATAGAAAGGGGAAGAAAAGCCAGGAGATGAGAATGACGACCTGACATAGCAGATATAAAGCACTGACAGGCCATGAAATTAAATTATTGGCAAGAATTGCTTTCTAATTAAGCAACTGGGTTAGCACACTGCTTTAAGCTGTGAATTGTTTTTTTTTTTTTTAAATAGGTAAGGCCCAAGCAAATGAAACCTAGCTAAAGTGAGAATAAATGAGAAATGTTCACCTTTAAACCAATACGTACCCTAGTTTTTTCAAGTAACTCTGATATTTTCAAGAAAAATCTGAAAACAAGAGTGAGACACTAAATTATGACATACTCAGTAATAAATACAGCTATGCAGGGCAGAGCAAGGAACTATAGCATTTTCCATTTTGTTACATAAAAGAATTTTAGAAAATATGTTAAACAGCTGAATATTTAACAAAGGCACATTTGCTCAGTTTTAGCTGCAGCTTTTAGTTGTACTTTTGCAACTTGTTATACATGAACATGTTGAAGACACACGTTACAATACCTCCCCTGGACCACGACAGGGCAGCTGCCCTGGTCTGTATGGGGGCCAGGGGGCGCCCAGAGGACTGCAGAGCCCTGGGATTGCAGCACTTCCACCACACCAGGAAGTACCACCGGAAGCAACTGGAGCACATTAGGGGCATTATAAAAGGGGCTGCCTCACTCCATTAGACGAGCTGGTGTCGGGTGGAAGAGGATGGAGCTTGTGTGTGGAGGACTCTGCCATCTCTGAAGATGGTAGAAGAATAAGAAGAGTGGAGGAGAAAGAAAGAGAAAAAAAAGAATAAGAGAAAGAAAGAAAGGGGACTGAACCTAATTGGGGGTGATTTGTGCACTGTGCTCTGTGTAGGAGAAAAGAAAAATAAATAGTGTGTGTTCTGGACATCGTGGGTCTGCGTCTCTGTCTGTAGCTGGGCTGATCTTTCCACAACTGTTTTGCATAACTTTTGCACTTTTAATTCTGCATTTTAATAAACTCTGCCTGTATTTTGATTGTCTGCCTCACTTGCACTGGTCCATCATCAGTTATAACTAATAATGCTCCTGGATAAAGGAAGGTGTGATGGCTGCAGGTTCGGGGCTTCACACGGTCTCATTACTGAGCTGAAAAGAGCAGATTTCAGATTTTTATAGGTGATGAACACAGAAATTACCATAAACAGGGAGTAAAATCCATTAAAGTCAATAATAGGTTAGAACTGACCCAAAGAACTTGGCTGTGATCAACATGTGAAGCAAATGTACAAACACATATTTAGAAAAATGCTTTTCTTTTTGTAAAAGTTAGATGACTTTTAGTAAACCCTTCACATTTCTGATGTTTGTATGGGTTGTGAACACACAAACTACTGTAAACGAAACTGGAAATCTATGAAAGTCAATGGTGGGTCAAAAAATGACCCGTAGGACATTTGGACATTTGTTCGCACACTCTTTTTTGCTTTTTGTCAACTTAAGTCACTTTACTAAAAGCCTTAACATTTACAGTATGAGCTAAGAATATGACATTTAGGATGGTTTTATTGGAGGGTAAATGACCAGACTCCCCTAAATGCCAAGAGTGGGGTCAAGACTGACCTGAAAGACAAGGCAAGTTAATTTATTAGAAGCTGTACACATTATGGGATATTTTACTTTAAACTTTTTGTTCATTTAGGGAAATGTAAGAAACGTTACAAGGTTTCATCCTGAACATATGAAATTTAGGGCAGTTTTACCGATTTCAAACATTAAAAAAAAGGGGTCAAATCTGACCCAAAGATGTTGTGAGGGTTAATACGCCGATTTATGTAGTATCATTAAACATTACAGCTTAAACAAAAAATGGCCAAGTGTTGTTAGTTCTGGTTATTTCAAAGAAAAAGAATGAAACAGCTAATTATTTCTTTTCTTTCATCCAGGTATTAAGGTTTTGTTAGCTTTGAAAAATGAGGAATGATTTTGTGTAGCCATCAGTCATGTAGGAGAATTTAAAATATGGCACTTTTTTCTGCAGTTTCCAGTCCTGATGAGCAAGCTTAATGGATTCCAGATATTAGAATCTATTTGACTAAATGTACCGCATGCAGACTAAACTGTAAATAAAGTGCTGCATGTCATCGCAGAAAAAACAAAAATCTCAACGCTAGCTTTTCCCAGAATGCAAATAAAAAAAGCTTCTACATATTATTAAATGCTTTTAACAGATATCCATTTCTCCATTTACATTTTCTGAAAGATAATTTTTTTTTACAAAATATGCACACAGACACAACAGAGGCAAAATGTTAGAAGACCAGTGCCAATCTAGAAAAAGCAGAAATGTGTAAAGTGCTCACAGATCTGGAGTTCTGCATTCTGGATATTCTACAACAACAACAACATGTATTGCTAGAGCACGTTTTCATACAAATGATGTGGCTCAAAGTGTTTTACAAGATGAAGAAACAAAAAAGAAAAAAATATATATAAAAATTAGGCAATACTAATTAAAGAATAAAGAAAAGTCCGATGGCCAGGGTGTCAAAAATTAAAGAAATGAAAGTACGCCATCTCACAAACTGCAGTACGGCTTCCTACTCTTTACATTTTCCATAAATGATTTGCTTTTAATCACCAGGGAATTTATTTAATAATTAATAAAATGGACTCACTTGCATACATCGGTTGAGTCTTGGGTTCCTAGTGTGTATAAAGTTGCAGCAATTCTATTGAAATCTTCTGAAACATCTTCAACAAAGAAAGAGAGAGGGAGACACGTTGTACTTAAAATCTGATTAGCGGCATATAAAAGACAGAAACTGACATTTTCTGACAGATGATGCACAAGACTGCAGTTGTATTATTGTGTATAAATGACACACAGTGTCATATTTCTTGACCCATATTGTTGTAAGAGTAATATCAACATTTTCAGAGCTTGAAATATTGATTTTGCAGTTTACATCATTTTAGACTATGAAAATGACACATTAAAATGAGCCAAACCTTTACTACCACTCTATGTATGTGTTACAGTAATTACTTTGTGTTATTTAATTCCTGCTAGTCTTAAGCAGTTATGTTTCTATGCTTTTGTATAATATATAGTATCAGGCGCATAATAATCCAACTGTTTTAAAAATAGTTTGCTGACATTCCAAAAGAGTCAGTGTTACAATAGAATTTGGTCGTTTTACATGTGTATAAGTAAGCATTTAAAGCAGGACCCTGTGGGTGCAACACTGCTGTAGTAAAACTGTAGCTAATACAGTACGGGAAAAATGACCCTTACCCATTTCCAACACCGTCAGCAACAAAAAGACAAAAAGACCAAAGTAAAACACAGACAGTTTAAAAAAAAAAAAAAAAAAAAAGGTCAGATTTACCATGATACTATATATTATAAAGCAGCAATGTGGTCTTAAAGGCAACTTGGAAAAAAGAAAAAAAAAACAAACCACCACATAAATGACAACCATTCTTCTAAATTGTAAACAGACTGACGCCATCTCATTTATCTAATCAATTAGCAAATTCTCACGGTTCTATACTGACTTCTACTGAAGATTATAAAAATCTTTCACCACCTTCACTTCCTTAATGAAATAAGTGAACAGGCGGCGGTCATAATACACAGAGAAGTATAATATTAATCTATGGGATCTCCAAACTCTAGATTACTTAATTGGTAGCTTAGGTAATGCTCCATTGGCCTCAGAATTTAAATCATCACTTTAGCACAATTTACTTTTATTACTCATCTCCAGCACTAGTTTCATTAAGTTCACTCTTCTTAATCAGGAATTTGCAATACATTGTGATAGGAGAAAACGGCATCATCAATGTCAGTCCTTAGCATGAGGAAAATGTTTGAGCTCACCAGAATCATGGACATTCGAAGTCTACACTTTGCTGCAATGCTTGCTAAAGGACAGCAGGGTGGCCAGTTGACGTATGTTAGCTATGCTTGGACTTTTATTTTTTCCCCATTAAGTAGTGCAGGATCCTAAATGTTCCATTTTTTCCAAGATATGAATCAAATAGAATATGATATTCCTCTCCTCTACTGTCAACAAACTAAAATGTACCTTGACTTTGTAGCGGGGCTACATAATAATAGTATGTTCTATGTTTATGCCGAGTGCGTTTTATTTTTATCGTCCCGTTTACCGTCCGTTATGTGTGCGTCAGTAAATGTTGTCCCCATAAGTGCAGAGGGGAAGGATGATGGAGAGAGACTGCAGCCCCGAGACGGAAATCACCTGTTGGATCCACCTGTTACATCCGGGACATTTTGTATTTAAAAAGAGGAGTGAAGGCGAGAGGAGAGGCGAGGAGACAAATTGAGAGGAGAAAGGAGACAATTTACCCAATAATTAACAAACTCATCACTGCCGATCACTGCTTTAGTCCACTGCCTGCTTTTTCAACAACTGATTCATTATCATGACAGCCAGAGCCGAGTAACCCCGGGGTTCGGATTCATACCAGCCATTGCCATGACTTTTCACAGTGAGGTCGTTTTGTTGTCGGGAAGGAGCACAATGACAATACAGTCAGTTTCAATACCGCCGGACTTTATTTGGGACTCATATTTCACCACATTTTTAATTGCTGTGTTTACCTAATCCGTGTCTGCATTTGTGTTATGTGGTTTTATTTATTGCTTAAGGGCAAGAGAGGGTCAATGTAAATATTAGTATATTCGTGTTCTTATATAGTCCCTGGTGTTTTTGGGATAGTGGTGTTTTGCGCGCACATACATATGTATTATTGAATATTTGTCTGTCTTTTAATTTTACAATACATCTGTGTTTGATTTTACATATGTTTAGTGTTTTCTGGTTATTTCGTCAGCAAAAATAAGACAATTTGTAAGGAGTACGGCTTGTTATTAGAGCAAGAAACCTCAGGTGATCCAAGTAGTAAGTCTTGCTATTGTAGTGGCCGGTCTGGGTAAGGGGTCAGCCGTTACAACTTCCTGTTACTCATCTTAAGATCCTGAAAGGCTAGAAACATTTAAAAAATATATAAAGCTCACTGTACTTTAAACCACAAAGTTGAATTCTATAATTTCTGCATTACCTGGATGCTTACAGTATATGCCTATGGGTTACTTGACAGTTCTATCAACATTGCAATTCCACAAATAAACCTTAAAAGTGCTTCATATTTGGTACGTATGTTAATATTCCTGAATTACATGGATTACAAAAACTCATGTATGAAGCCAAAAAGAGATGCAGGACTTGGCCTAAAGTATGGTTGCCCTTCCAATATTTAAAAAAGAATGACAGTTTGCCATGAAATAAGTTGAAACCGACAAAAAGTCAAGAAGAGCAGGCCAAAGTGCCTATTAAGCGGTACGGAAGTCCAATTCAGAGCTCCCGACTGCAGTTCTTGCCTCAAAAAAGGTACGCTACAAAATATGAAGCCCCAAAATTTTTGTCCTGGCCATTTTTAGTTTTTAAAATAATTTGTTAAGTCCTAAATAAAAAGTATATACTCTATGGAATAGAGAAAGGTGGATGCCAATTAATATTATTACTTTTAACGTATTTCATGGAAAATTGTGATTACTTTGTGACTAGTGGATCGGCCATGTCTGCAGAGAAGGACTGGAAAATGATGTTCATTTGCTCTTTCAATAACGGAAGAATAAGTAGAAGCTAAAATGTTTTAAGTGGTAAGTGAATCAATCAGCCAGTCTCAACAACAAACTTGGAAAGACCCTCCATAGCAGGCCTATTGAAATTGGGGTCCATAAGCAACCTCCAAGTGGTCCATGTGATCCTCTTAACACAAAAATCACAATCTGAATTGCAATCTCTTTTTTCAATGTGGCATACACTTAAGAGAATATCTGGACCGAAACTCATCAAGACCTAAGTAACACTTTACTTTAAATATCAAACAAAGTTGAATTCAATTGTTCTCTCGTTCGCTAGCTAAACGGAGTTAAGGAACACGCCTCGAAGCTGGGAAATGAGTGAGGAAAAGCGTGTTTCTCAGATTTGCGCAAATAAATGGTTACCGCAAGTGAACTATGATACATAGTGTGATGAGAGAAGTCACAAAATCAACCGGAACGTTCAAGCAAATTATAGAAAAAAACACAATCTAAATCTGTTAAGTAATTCTCTCAGGAAAAGCGGACAGACATACAGAGAGAGACATTGGATTTTATATATTAGTAAACCTTCAGAATAATCTGCAGTTAAAGTCGCAACAGCATTCTGAGCATTTCTGGAGCTTAGTAGAGCCAGATAGTTAGAAGAATCTTCACCAAGCAGCACTGAAAATGTCTGCTCTGTTTGGGTCTCCATACCTCTGTGAGTCTGAAGTGAATGTCATGAAATCAAAGTTCAGAACAAGACGAACATTGAAATGACTCCATAAGAGTGAACCTCAGGGGGCTCCACTCCACCACACACCTCAGTGCCAGTCATCTGACTAACTAAAAAACACATCACACATGTGACTGGACCTGTGAATAAAGTGACACAGTGACATGTGACAAAATGACAAATGAATAAGTCAGATCTGTGGATTTGGAATTGCACCGTTTTGTTTTGACAGCATTCATGTTTTAATTTAGTAGTGTGAGATACACTAGAAAATGCTGACAGACACACAAAATGCATTTGCAGGTAAACTAAATATTTTTTGAGATATTTTAATACAAAATATGAGTTGTGGACACCTAACATTTTGTAAATGTTCAGGAAAAACAACCTTATTCAATTTGTTTGGGTTGAAATAAGCTATGAGAATAAACATTAGAAAACATGAGGAGCTCTCGGCCATTTTCATTTTGTAAAAGGAGCTCTCATGTTGAAAAAAGGTTGGAGACCCCTGCAGTAATGTGTGTTGCATAGTCTGATCACTTTTTTTAAAGTAATCAGTAAACGAATGCAATACTTAGCTTATTAAAGCAAAAAATACCCGTGTTATTATTATTGCAGCAGCACTGGGTTCAAGGCAAGAAGCACATCTAGTGGGTCCTTTACAAGGCTCAATCCCTTGCAGAAACTCTGAAGTGTCAGTTTCACTAATCATATTTATACTGCAAAATTCAAGAAAATTATCTGAGTCATCGTGTTTATTATTGACTTCATGGTGGCTGATGATGATGATGATGAACTTTTTTTTTTGCTCAGTTTAATGACAGTGTTTCACCAGATGAGGACTCCAGAAGATTAAAATGCAGATTATTAACAAACCAGGTTTCTGCATTAATCACGTCATTCACCTTAATCTGATTATGTGTGTGCATGTAAACACACTGAATGACCAATTTCCAAGCCAAAACAAATACTGTCACAATACGAAGCCACTGAGGGGACTATTTTTTTCTAGGAATTAATTTGGTGCGCACCAGATACTATTACGTGCATAGCATAGACTTTCTGACGAGAACCAGGTACTACTGCATGCACCTATACACCATTTCCTATTAAGAAAACAGAGGGGCTTAATAGTTTCATGTTATATACTCAGCAAAAAAAGAAACGTCCCCTGACTTTCAACTATTTTTACTTTCAGTAGACTTAATGTGTAAATATTTGTATGAACACTAAAAGAGTCAACACCATAAGACATAAACTAAAAATGTTTCACAATGTGTCCCTGAATGAAGGGAGGCTCAAAATCAAAAGTACCAGTCACTATCTGGTGTGGCCACCAGCTGCTTGAAGTACTGCAGTGCATCTCCTCCTCATGGACTGGACCAGATTTGTCAGTTCTTGCTGTGAGATGTTACCCCACTCTTCCACCAAGGCACCTGCAAGTTCCTGGACATTTCTGGGGGGAATGGCCCTAGCCCTCACCCTGCGATCCAACAGGTCCCAGACGTGCTCAATGGGATTGAGATCTGGGCTCTTCGCTGGCCATGGCAGAACACTGACATTGCTGTCATGCAGAAACTCACGCACTTTTTGCCACTCCTGTCTGGCCCAGCGAAGGTGGGTTTGTGCCCATAGGCGGCGTTGTTGCTGGTGATGTCTGGTAAGGACCTGCCTTACAACAGGCCTGCAAGCCCTCAGTCCAGCCTCTCTCAGCCTATTGCGGACAGTCTGAGCACTGATGGAGGGATTGTGTGTTCCTGGTGTGACTCGGGCAGTTGTTGTGGCCATCCTGTACCTGTCACACAGGTGTGATATTCGGATGTACCGATCCTGTGCAGGTGTTGTTACACGTGGTCTTCCACTGCGAGGATGATCAGCTGTCCTTCCTGTCTCCCTGTAGCGCTGTCTTAGGCGTCTCACAGTGTGGACATGGCAATTTATTGCCCTAGCCACATCAGCAGTCCTCATGCCTCCCTGCAGCATGCCTAATGCACGTTCACGCAGATGAGCAGGGACCCTGGGCATCTTTCTTTGGGTGTTTTTCACAGTCGGTAGACAAGTCTCTTTAGTGTCCTGCGTTTTTAGAACTGTGACCTTAAATGCCTACTTTCTGTAAGCTGTTAAGGTCTTAACGACCATTCCACAGGTGCATGTTAATTAATTGATTATGGTTAATTGAACATGCATGGAAAACATTGTTTAAACAATTTACAATGAAGATCTGTAAAGTTATTTGGATTTTTAAAACAATTATTGTTGAAATACACAGTCCTGAAAAAGGGACGTTTTTTTTTTTGCCGAGTATATATACTACAGTTACGCTCTGCAAAAATGGATCTTGGCGAGTTTATAAATGTATATATTCAGACCCAGGTCACTGGACCTGCAAAGCAGTAGCACTAACCATTGCTCTACCGTGTAGTAAAAGATACTTAAATTATGTAGCTAACGGCTCACAGCTACTTATAAGCTCACAGCCAGCATCTTATTCACACAACTTACGAGAGCCTTTCATATTCCATATTTTGATTGCATGTGATTTTTGCCCACCTCCATGTGGGTACACTTCATTTCTCTGGAAAACTTGGTGCTCTTGCTTATCTGTACTAATGGACTCTGATATTTAACTGCCACCGTAAAGAGTTAAATTCCATTGACCATTAATTGTCACTATTTTGTGACAAGAGTGATGCCTTTGTTAAAATGAGATGGATTTTTGCCTGGGAAAACTTAAATATTCTAGTCAAAGCCAGTGGTAAACCTGGCACACTGAGCCACCCACGGCACTATACAGAATAAACGGTGATATTTAAAGGATACTGCAAAGTTAAACTGCTTTGCGACAGTTTTTATCATCATGTCTTTGTCATGCGGGACTCTTAAGCTAAACTGCAAGTGGTATTTGCTTAGGCCAAATGCATCTACACTGTTGAAATGAACTGGCTGACCGGTCACGTTATGTCTGGGGTGATGCGATAAAGAGACACCTTCTTTCAGTTTTATGTTACTGGCAATAGTGGTGATGTAATCTTTATTTGAAAAATGGTATGTAGCACATTTTACTTTATTGTTATTTTCTCCTATGGTGTGCACCAGAATAATTCCCAGAACTAAACAAAAATAAAAAATAAAAATTGCTGTGTCCCCTCAGGGGCTCTGAAGTAGCTTATAAAAAACAGCCAATCAGTTTGGAGCAGCTCTTCAAGGAAGAATGGGAATTTTAAAATATCCACAGTGTTAATGTGAGGCTTAATAAGAAAATTATAGCTTTGTATAGATACCCATTACCTGGCTAATCATGATTAAATAAAGTTAATTTGAAAGACTGATACTCTTGTCAAAGATAAGGAAAATTACACATTTACATATTTTCCAGCAGCCATAAATTCTTTATATGCAATGTTTGTGTATCTGAATGTATAAACTGTATAGATTGTATCTATTTATTATAATCAGAGAAGACAAAAACTGATGCTCATATCATGAGTAATGCTGTTCATCCACTTTTTGACACACCATCACTGAGCACTCTGAACCAAACGTGGGTCAAGAAATGCTGCTGGGGGTCCTTTATATCAACAGGTATACACCATTATAGTGCCTCACTGTGACCGTGACTGCTCTTTATTTTTAATGAAGTCGGACTTTTTCTTTTCTTTCTTTTTAGTAATTCTGGTATTTGGGGGACAGCTGGTGGTGTTTGTTATATTTACTTATTAAGCCCCTGTAAAAAGCTAAAAATTTCCACATTTGAACAAATCTGTCTATCAAAAGAAGATAATTGATTAATGTCCACTGTAATTTATTAACCTTCCCACACATATTGAATTTGCAGGAAAACATTCATTTCAGTGTCAATATTCAAACTGCTAAATGTATGAAGTAAGAGATGCTTCTGAGGAGAAACACATTAGCCAAGTGAGCAGCACTGTCATCTCATTGGTCCATCTGTCCTAGGTGTGACTCCTGCCTCCGGTCATTGTCCAGGAGTCTGCATGTCCCCCATGTAGGCACTGGTTTACCTCCATTTATCCTTTTATATCCTCAAAGGTATGTGTGTTAGATTAACTGTCAATTCCAAATTGGTTCTGTGTAAGTGTTTTGTAGGTGTGCGCACTACAATGGACTGCTATCCTGTTATGTTCTGGTCAAGTCTCTTCTCCGAGTCCAATGCAACCAGGATAGACTGCACCTCGCCCACAATTAGATTAAACAGGTTTGAAAATGTTATGATATTCTTTTTCTGTAAAATACCAAAAGAAACAATTTAGATACTAAATTACTATTATACTGTAAATCCTGGCAAATTACTCAGTAATTATCCGTTCCTGAGATGAACTAACTATAAGTAAGAGCAAAGTGGCATCTTGAAAGAGGAAAGGAATATAATTATTTGCAATGGGTGCAGCTGTCAGCCATTTTCTAGAACAAAGAAAGGGGTGGAGTGTTTTGTATCAGAACTCTGCGGTATATTTATTGTTTCTTAGGGAGAGACGCACATCCCAGAGGGCCTGAAATGCTAGGTTACACACACTACTGCATCTATAGAAGAATTCGGGGGAGGAACATAACCGCCAATGAACTCTGAGAATAAGTTAGGAGAGACTCCCAAGAATGAGACAAAAAGAAATAAAATGACAAAGACTGTTCAAACAGTGTACAGCAATGTAGTGAGTCATTCACAAGAGGATAGAGTTAGCCAATATTTTATATTTGTACCCCACGTCTAAATCTCGGGTTAGAAGTTTTGACTTTTCTCAATTTAAACTTCTTATACTACTAGGGGGTTTGGCCCCCTGCTTGCTTTGCTCGCCAACCCTTCCCCCCCCGCCAGCGCTACACACCGTTGTGAGGAGGGGGGCTGAATGCACCCCAAGGAGACGCGGCCGCTCCTCTGAAACCCCTCTTAAAACGGTGATACAAAGAGAAACAAAAAACAGTTGTTTTCTTTACCTCCTCTTTGCTCGATCAGCTCCTGGTTTGCTGCTGTTGCCGTGCCGCGTGATCTGCATTTCGTGCTGCGCTTCGAACATTCAAAAGCTGTACAGCACCTGTCCTTTTGTCTCATTGCCTTGTCTCTCTTCTCCCCAGACATTCTCAAACACTATTCAAACTCTTTTCGCTGTTCCTTTATTTCACCAAGTAATATTTTCCGTTTGTTTGCGCTAATGCAATCTTTACTCTCATTTTTTTTTTTGCGTTTTCCAACTTCCATTATCTCTAACCTGCTCTGCATGTGTATCACAGGACTTGTTTCCAAAGGTTGCAAGTACAACGTGACTTGACCGTCTTGCGGGACATGAAAAGTGTCTCTCTTCAAAAGATCACGTCTTGTCGCAAGAAAAAGTCTTGTATCGTCGCAAGGTTTTTTTTTTTTTGTATAATAGAGAGATTTTATCCATCCATTTGTTAAACTCACTTAATATAATTTCAGAGTGGTGTCATCCGGATGACTGAAAGGTGTTTATGCCCATGGCAGCACGCACTTACACATAAGTCACTGTAGTTTCTTTCTAGTCACTGTTTCAGCAGAAAACATGGAATCTGATACTGTAATGGTTAAAACACACAAATGAATAAGCTGCCACTTAAAATTAATCTACAAAGGATAAGTAAATCAACACTAGTCTGCAACAAAACTGTACAATGCAAAAAATCAGGGGTACTTTATAGTCTGAGGTGTGCTGAATCCATTTCTGAAACTGGACTTTTCTCTACCACATATGTTTTCTGTAAGATACTGGACTCAGTGAAAAATGCAATCTTGAAAAAAATAAAATGATGATTTTTTAAAAATTTAAATAATTTTTTTTTTTACATGGTTAACCTGGAACCTATCCTAGCAAGCATTAGACGTAAGGCAGGAACAATCAGGGTGCTAGGCTACTGCAGGGTGAAAACACAGACACACACACACTGTATATAGCAGGGGCCAATTTAACATCCCACATCCATCTAACGTGCACAGCTACAGTCACCACATTCTCAAAAGTCTTCTTTTCATGTGCTATTGTTCATTTCTGTCTGAATAAACAAGACACTGAAATAAAACACAGAAGTAAAGCTGTAGATGAATCAGTAATAAAATATTGATATATGCGCTGCACATGCACATACATTAAGTATAAAATAACATTATAATATCCTAGCAGCAAAGCTTCCTAAAGAAAGAGAAACATTAATTCCTCAAGTAAACCAAGGTCCACTATTGTTAATTTTCTACCTAACTCAGGAAGTCTGTAATCTGCCAGTGGAGCTGCAGCCTAATTATTGTATGGCAGCCGAAGTACTAAAAATGTTGGAGGAGACATTAAGGACTCAAGATGCTAGGATTTTGGTAGAAATTCAATTTTTGTTAACATTAAGCAAGAGTGGCCTGGTCTGCTGAGGAACAAGACTACAATGAAAAAGGCTGCTGGTAGTGTTGGCAGCACCTGCCTTGCTGTGAGCACCTAAGAGACAGTACATCGCCGGGGGGGCTTTGGAGGGGGGAGTATAGATTCTTTGTGATTTGTGCCTATTAGTGCTTTACTTTGTTATTCTTCCATGTATACTGCTGGAAAGACTTCAGCATCAGCCGTGGTTATATTATTAACAGACCACACTTCACAGGAAGTATGAATCTCTTGCAAGATTAGATGAGGCCTTACAGAATTGAAACATCCACACTTTCCACTTAATATGACCTCATTGTGCTTCTCATGATCAATTCAAGTCAGTCCACACAGCTACTGTAAGTGACATGGCCCAAACAAGGCCACATTCATTGAAATCTTCTTCTCACATGCTACCAGCCTAAACTGCCACAATTAGGTTTAGGATCAACTTTAACTGAATGTGTTGCACGTGTTCCTCAACTTCCTCGGTGCCACAGGCAGGTGGAGATTCACATCATGAATTTGAAGCTACTCACGGCTCTGTACCAATTATTCTGGGAGTACCGAGGCAGTGTTATTATTAAGGCTAGACAGCTTTACATCACTAGCCTTCTTTAAAGGCCTTTTGGAAAACAATGAAACAGAAAGTCTAGTGTAAGTAATGAAAATTACTTCACTATGTGTATTCTAATTAAATTAGACATTTGATGTATCCATTTTTTTCCATTCCAGAATACAAAACTTACTTTTATGTGATCTTATCATTTTATCTGATTTGGCAGATGCATCTTTAAC
Source organism: Polypterus bichir lapradei (assembly GCA_026402145.1). Taxonomy (NCBI): domain Eukaryota; kingdom Metazoa; phylum Chordata; class Cladistia; order Polypteriformes; family Polypteridae; genus Polypterus; species Polypterus bichir. The sequence continues at coordinate 4,652,852 of JANRMT010062797.1, read as the reverse complement.
TCTATTGTGATACTCTAAAAGGAATGTCTTCTCATGCTCAAAGAAATCATCCACATCCTGCAAGAAATAAAACACACAATTTTAGCTCTCTTAACCAATCTGGAGTCACTAACTTATTATACATTTCAAAACACACAGCTCTCACTACATGCTACCAAATAGGCCACATAAATATATCATACCCTAAAGCATGGTAAGAAAGATATTAGTACTGTATCGACTTCTCAAATCCTGTTATTCTTCATATCTTTTCAGTTCCTTAGGGAAGTGTCAAGAGCATTCTGGTAGTTTTGAGTTAAAATGGAAGACTTATCTTCAAATGTCAATGAAAACTTCTACAAAGCAAATAAAGAACAAACAACTTCTACAATAAATTAAAAATTAATCAAACGGATATATGTGTAATATGTAAAAATCATTTTATGCCTCGTATACTATACCAAAGAAAGAGTGGCAGCTGAATGAATCAACTAAATCACACATTAAAGCTATGCTTCAGCAATAACAAAAGTTTGAAGAGTATGGAGGTCCTGGTAAATGAGAACATTGCCACAGGGTAACAAAACTAAATCATGTAAGAGGTGAAAAAGTATTATCAGACAACTATCACTACCTACAAATAAATAGTGAAATGTAAGACTTTCATAATAGCTGCATCAACTATAACTGTATTTAGAGCCCTAATTTTCCTGCAGGACACTGCATTGCGGTTTATAAAATAAAACAAAATCAAGTTTCAATAATGAAGCTCTTGTTTTAAAGTTACTAAGTAAAACGCATAAGCCAACAGGTTATTTATTTTTACAAAAAAAAAAAAAACAACACTTTTCCATAAGGTGTCACTTACCTTTTTTATACACATTATCTAGAGTAACCGATATGGACAGTGTTAAAAATGACATAAAAATGCAGTCTAGGAAGGACACTGATAAATTCTGTTGAATTTCAGACAAGTAGACCGCAAGAAACCTGCAACTGTCCAAGTAAACCAGCAAAGTGCTGGTCTATAGATTTCCACATTTGCTAGTGCCAAACTACTGGCCAGACCAGAAGACGCAGAAAAAAAAAAAAAATATATAGTAGCATCATCACTTATTGGTTGTTAAGTTATTCCCATCATTTATGGATTTCCTTTTTGAAGCCTCAAAATCATTGAATATAGAATAGTATCTTAAGGAAAGGCAGGTGACCTCTTATTTTTGAATAAAAAAAATGCATTTTAATTCAGTTATGTAAAAAAAAAAAAAAAAAAAAACACCTTCCTAGACTACAACATTCATGTTTATCACAAATTCTCTTTTGTAAACAAATATGCAGTATGATAAGAAAACAGGAATATACTGGGGTCCTACCTTTACACCTGCGACCAGCACTCCATCAGCCGACTTGACCACATTTTTAAAAAAGTCTTCAAGCTTCTCTTTCTTGTTTTTACCTCGTACACTTAGCTGTAAGAGATATATATTTTTTATTTTGAATGAGCCAAAATTATGTTAACTAATTCAATATCTAAATTAAGGTTTTGTTCATTATACCACTTTAGGGTGAAATGAGAGAAAGGGCTTGTTGGGAAGAAGGCGAGAAATAATCAATAAAGCAGGCATAAAACAATTAGTGTGCAGATATGCCTAAACACCACCTCTTCTTAACTTACACTGGTATTAAAGGAATGATTCCCCTTTAGCAAGACAATCCACCACCTCAGGCCTAACTAAATGTATGTTTGCCTTGCAAAAGCAAATCATTAATTAAAACAGACGAGGACTCTGCTTTCTACATACCATGCAATGAATGTGCCAAGTAAATGCAAGTTAACAAATATGTGATTAAACCACACAAGGAAAGACACAAAAGGTACAACAAAAACTGTGTATACCAACACTCCTCATAAAATTATCAAAAAATTTCGGTTCAATAACAAAAACAGTTTGCAAAGTCACAAGTACTTTACCTTATTGAATGTATATATATGAGAGAGACAGAGAGAGTCAGCTCATGAATTATTGGCACCCCTCATAAAACATTAATATATAATATAAACCACACATTCAATGAGTGATATCTGGGCTTGAACAAATGAATAAGCTTCATCTTTAAACTTACTCCTCCCCCCCCCCCCCAATTAAAAACACGTTTTCAAAAATACTGCCGCTTTTTATGATTAATATGTAGTGAAGCCTCCTCATCAAAAAATAATAGCATTGAACCTCTTTCTGTAATATCTAACTAGTTTAGAGAACACTTGTCAAGGATTTTAGTCCACTCCTCCATACACAATTCCAGTTCTTTAACACTCCACACTTGTGGACTGCCCTCTTCAATTCACATTACAGGTTTTCAGTTGGGTTCACATTTGAAGTTTTGGGTTTTTGCAGTCATTTCTGTGTTGATTTTGTGTTTGTGGTCATTACCCTGTTGAAAGGTCCATTTGTGATCAGCCAGCTTTTAGGCTAAGATGTCCTAGCATGCAGGTGAATTCATTCCTCCATTATTCACATGAGTCCCTGAACACTTGCAGTAAAACAGCTGCAAAGCCTCAGTGATCTACCACCATACATACCACCTGATAGCAGCACACAATTCTATGGGTAATTCCAGTGATGCCTGGCAAAGCTTAAGTGCTTCATCTTGTGGCTTGTTCTTATTGGTGGCTTCTTTCACAAAACTCTTCTAAAAAGCTTCTCAAAATGGAGGCGATTTAGAAATATTATAATCCTAAGAAACAACCAAACTATGCAGGTGAAAAACTAAGTGTTTTTTGTTTTCTTTGTCTTTCTTAAAACCCTCCCCACTGTGCATGGCAGCATTATGCTCACTGCATATTTTCAACTGTTTCATACTTCTGAAAATTTGTTTAGTAGTCATTTCAGCTGCCTATGATTTTTTTTTTATAGCCTTCCACTTCCTGATTTGGGTAGGTCAACAAACTTTAGTCTCATTGGAGTTGAAAGCTCTTTGCATTTACCCTTGTGGATGGATAACAAAAGGAATGTACAGTACAGGCCAAAAGTTTGGACACACCTCCTCATTCAATGTGTTTTCTTTATTTTCATGACCATTTACAGCACTCCATCACTCTCCTTCTTGGTCAAATAGCCCTTACACAGCCTGGAGGTGTGTTTGGGGTCATTGTCCTGTTGAAAAATAAATGATCGTCCAACTAACCTGACTTCTGCACAACACAACTGCTGGTCCCAACCCCATTGATAAAGCAAGAAATTCCACTAAATAACCCTGATAAGGCACACCTGTGAAGTGAAAACCATTTCAGGTGACTACCTGTTGAAGCTCATCGAGAGAATGCCAAGAGTGTGCAAAGCAGTAATCAGAGCAAAGCGGGGCTATTTTGAAGAAACTAGAATATAAAACATGTTTTCAGTTATTTCACCTTTTTTTGTTAAGTACATAACTCCACATGTGTTCATTCATAGTTTTGATGCCTTCAGTCATGAAAATAAAGAAAACACATTGAATGAGGAGGTGTGTCCAAACTTTTGGCCTGTAGTGTATCTGTATGCAACCTCATATTTATAACCCAGCTAAACACAAATTTGCCATAACAACAAAGGATAACAGGAGCAATAAGAAGAATGTTTTTCTAACCAAAGATGTACATTTATTTGATTTTATTTAAGGACTCTTTAGAGGAGCAAAGAATTGTGCTCATGTGTTCTTGAGGGAATACACTAATGTCAAAACAAAACACTCCTCTTGTAAGAATGGTTTTGATTAGATAAATGGAATGCAATTTCTCCAAACATTGATGAATATTATAATCTTTATATGTACTGCTTATTTTATATATATCTATACGTACATATTATGCTCTTTATATGTACTACTTATTTTATATATATCTATATAAACATATCTATACATACATATATACACACATGGCAGGCTCCGAGTTCTACGGCTTTATAAATTTTACTCAGTCAAGCTTGACATCGTTTCATAGTCATAGTTTAGGGAGAGGAGTGGTGTCTCTGAGGTTAAGGATCTGCGCTGGTATCCAATAGGTTGACGGTTTGAATCCCTGTCACTGCCAAAAGAGATCCTACTCTGCTGGGCCCCTGAGCAAGTCCCTTAACCTGTAATTGCTCCAGGGGCGCTGTACAATGGCTGACCCTACGGCTCTGACCCCAAGGGATATATGAAAACTAACAAATTCCTAATACCAGAAATTGTATAAGGCGAAATAAAGAACAAAATAGTCAAGAAAGTTTGTTTATATATATATATATATATATATATATATAAAAAAAAAAAAATAAAAAGTAACTTTTTTAAAAGTTATCTTTTGAACACAAGATAAGCTTTTATATTTAAGGTCATTATGAAAAATTGTTGATGCAAGCAATTCAGTGTTATAATTCACATTTAAGCGAATATTAAATTTCCCAAAACCCTTCTAATATACATGTAAACAAGCATGAAGTACATTAAATTTAAAGGACCACGATATTTTGTACTACATCATTTATAACTTCAGAATGAAATTATACCAACAGTAATTGTTTAGTATAACCCCCCCCAAACTCATTTAACAATCTTAGGGTTTACATTGGATGTTTAGTGTCAGGTTTCTTTTTCTCAAGGGATCAATATTGTCCTAAGATTCCAGAAAATGGGTATCAAAATACTTTTGGCACTTTCAGTGTGCATAAACACAACATATATGGAAGATACATAAAGTGACTCACATCTTGATTATATTCCAAAAACACATGGAAATTGATGTCCTTCCTCAGGATGGGATGGGCTGCTACCCGACACAAGAAAACCTCATGCATAGCAACTGTTTTCTTGAAGATAGCCAAATATTCTCTAAAAATAGACACATTAATAATACAATTAAGGACCAAATGGAGATGAAATGAAAAATTTAAATTCTTGCTATGAAGTAAATATTAGATCTGACTGAGCAACCTTAAAAAAATGTCAGTTAACAGATTAGGATGAACATTAGTAGATTTACTATCAAAAGAGGAGATTATTCTCTCCATTTACATCATACACTGTTGCTGATGTATTTTTTCAGTCATGTGATGCTGCAGGGTATCTAATTCAACAACTGAAAAATGACTTTGAAGAAGCATCTTAGAAGAGGCTACTCATCCAAATACTAGAGAGGCTGCAATTTAAGACTCATTAGGCAAACTGATGTAGAAATGTCCTATACAAATAAAACTACTGAATATGGTGTGAAGAACATTAAAAAAATAAGCTGACAACCAAGGCTAAGGCCTACATGGCTGGAACTTCTCCTCCATTTTAAATTACTTAATTTATTTGAAATCAGAAACCAATATTTAAATGTACAATTTACAGACAAGATCATACCATGTCGATTAGCAGAAACACTGGATTACAAATCCACATATAGGCAGATATGTGGCAAATTTCACATACCACTTGTGGTCTGAACGTAAGCAGTATGATAAAGGGTTCTAGTATATTCTAGGCCAGGTAAAAGGTAGCTGGGTTATATGAACATAGCATGCCGAGTGGTCTGGAGAGGTTATGATTAAGCTACACAATGCACCCCTGCAGAGATTTACCACATTCTGCATTTAGTTCTGAAAACACAATAGAGAAGGTCCATATAATACAATTTTGAGGAATTTAGAATATGAACAATTTGGAAAGACCTGCAGGGATTCAACATTTTTCTTAAAAACAAACAGGTATTATAAGGTTATACAATAAAAAAAAATTGTGAAGAGCATAAGGTGGAGCCCTACTGTTCATTTAAAATCAATTATTTAACACCACTTGGGGGGCACAGAAGGAAGCTACTCAATGGTAAATCTGAGTAGTTATTTACTCCAAAAATAAGCAGCATCACTGATATTAACTTCATTTAAATCTTTAAATCTTGTGACATTAATATTTTACAAATGTTAGGTGAAGGGTGACAGTCAAGCTATGTTAAGCTGACAAATTTTATAATCTTCACTGTAAACTGACATGCCCCCAAAAGGAATCGACTTTCTTTTGTCCCATAAAATCCAATTGCAGAAAATCCACACTATATAGTCAAAATTAATGTTGTTTGAATGCTTTTTATGTACGTAAAACCAATGCTGTATTAATTTAGCAGCTATCAACAATGCATACGAAAGAAATTACTGGATGTTTTACAATACTATGGCAAACTGAGTAACGTAACTATACGGCTGCTTATCTGTCAGAGGTAGAAATGAACACTGCAGTAACTAATGTCCATAAACAAGAAAGCAAAGAGGCTGGAAAAAGTTCATTTAACAAGGAACAACAAAAGGCACAATTTCACAAATGTAACAGCATCTTAATAAAGTAATCTGCTCACGCTTCAAGTTCTTGTTTCATTTTGGTAAACTCTTCCTTGGTCATGGAACCTTCCCCTTCCCCGAGTTTTTGCAGTTTTTCTCTTGATGCATCAAAATCAGGACGTGGGGGTGCTGGGGGGATCTGTCAGTGGACAAAGGCAACAATAAGTATGCTCCAGGATAAGATCATGCTGTCAACCAGCGGAATATGCCATATTTCTGTCAATGGCTCAATATTTTCACAATTTGGAATTTTTGATTTATTAAGTTTATTTTTATATTATTTATGCAATACAAGTAATAAAAAAAAAAAATGTATAATGTTATAATGTGAACAGTTTTGGTAATAACTGTGCTGTTGTCCTGCTTAAGCGGCACATGTTAACCGAAATCCTTAAAAAGGAAACCAGTACTGGCATAAGAACCAAAAGTTACTGTATAAAGATTACCTAATAGAGAAAACCCCTTAAATAGAATACTGTGCTGCTTTTCAGCAAATACCTAAATTGTTGCAATACTTACGATATAACCAGCATATTCTTCATTGTCAACAAAGGAATCATGAAGCCAAATGAATTCCTCATGCTGCCGAACAACAGAAAACTCATTTTGTTTAAAATTTGGTAGTGTGCTCTGAAAAAGATACAAACAGTCATGTTTTTGACAGTGTTTACTACAAACTGTATATGACTAACACAAGAGGAATATATTTAAATTAATGCCGCAAAAACACTACGTCAAGAAAAGAAACTCCTGTAAGGCACCACCTCCTAATGCATACTGAATGCTGTTTCTGCACAAGCAGTTACATACGCCACACTCCAGCCAAACCACAGCGCACAAATCACATGCTAGAGTGCAAACAGATTTGTACCCCACAAAATCCCTTTATCTTCAAAACATATTTGATTTGCACTTTACCTGTAACTAATTCACAAATCAGAACTGTTCAAACTCACCCATTGCCCAGAATTGATGCAGAACTTTTATTCTTTAACCCGAGTGCTATGTCACAGTGTTAAGCTTAACCTCTTAGTCACGCTCTGCAGTGCGCAATCTATTCAAATCTTATCAATACTAATAACTTCTCAAACTGTAAATGTTTAACTGTGTTAGAGATATATTAGGTTTAGAATGGCCACTGTGACATTGTAGCAGAATATCAAATGTTTACCTTGTTACAAAACTAATAATTTATTCTTTAAGTTTTTGAAAGGCGGAAATGTCCTCCACTTCTGGGTGTAATATTAACAAACACGAGTCAAAAACTAAAAAAGAACACTCAAAACAACCACTTTTGTGAGTCAACACAATCACACTGCAATGTTTCTACTGACTGCACATTAAATCACCAAGTGAACTTCAAGGGTAACCATTACTAATGTAAAGTAAATCTGCACATACAACTTTAAGACCTGTATTCATGGTAGCAGGCAAAAAACATCTGGTAGTGCAATTTCTTAATTTCTGCCCTTGGGAATCATTCTGATCACTTTGTCTCTGTTAATAACCCTGTTAAATTGTAACAAATCTGCCCACCATGCCTAAACGGTCGATCTGTTACTGCTAATCTGTCCTACATTAAGACAGATGATAAAAAGGATAGGCAAACATCACACCCTGTAGTGCACCACCGTAAACACCTTTTCAAAATGTTCAGTTCAAACCTGATGAATGAGCATTTACAGTACGAGAGAAAAAAAATTGTTAGTGGTCCATATCCATAAACACTGAGAAATCTACTATTTTTATATATATATGCCTAAAACTGCAAAGATTTAGTGCAACTATTTTATGTCACGCTTTAAACTGGGCTTATTTTAAAACCTACTTAAATGTTTAGTATCATTCTTTTCCCTTTAAGAGGGGGTTCCAGAGGAGCAATTACATCTCTTTGGGGTGTGTTCAGCCCCCTCTTAACAACGCGAGCAGCTAAGATGACTGCGGTGAATTGTGGTATAGCAGGTCCACAGCTCATGTCAAAGGCCATTTTTTTTAAAATAAATAAATTGCTGCACTCATGGGTTAGCGAGGGGGCGTGTGGCTGAAGCGGTTCCTGGGGAATTCGTGATGCGGGCGTTTCTCACCCAAGTGCGCAGGTGAGAAACCATCTGCATCCGTAATTGTTCCAGGGAGCTGCTGATTGCCACAGCTGCCACATCCCCGCTATAAACAGAAGCGCTAGGCGGCTAGTAGAGGATGAAGAAAAAGAGAAAAGAAAGAGACAGAGGTTACAGGAGAAGACGACGGCAGGAAGCAGGGAGAAGAAAGCCAGTATGTGAGTGAACAAGTGAGCGAGCGCAGGCTCACGTGCAGCTGAGCAGTGCGCCTGGGTGTATGGCCAGCACCCGAGGAGCAGTAGGTAGTGGTCGCTCACGCTGAGCATGTTGAAGAGCAGGAGCGACGAGAAGGAGGATGGCTTGCCGCATAAGGCCAGCGAAGGCAGCAGGAGTCGGGACTTGGGACGTGAAAGCCCCAGCGTGAGCACCCTGGTCGCTGGGGAGACCAAGTCGTGGTTTGGTGAAGCCTACTGGAGCCAGGGATCGGTGAGGCAAAAGAACCAGGTCTTCGTGAAGCTCACCCAAGTCCGTGGGAAATAGCGGAACGCCCAATTCACAAATCAAAAGGGAATCGCCGACTTCCGCCCAACAGTCAGGTCTTTAGAAGTTCCAGGACCCTCTTCTCATGGCCCAGGCAGATGTGGATTTGCTTTATTCGATTTACCCTTCTTCTTCTTGACTGTCCTCTCTCCTTTTAAAACTGCACGTTTTATGCAAATGGTTCCAAGAAAACAAAAAAAAAAAAAAACAAAAAAAAAAAAAACCAGATGGTCCTACCTCTGGGGCACCGCTGTCAATCTCAGTCTATAAGTACTATCCACACAAAACCCGATCAACAGCAGAAAAACATATTACCTTTGTTTACGTGGTAATGCTGCAAAATTATACTGTATTACTACTCAGTTTGAGTCGCACAAAAAAAAAAAAAAAAGGATTACTAGGTTCTAAATTAATGTACAGGTCAACATCCATGTGCTGCTGTCATATTCAGCCTGTAACCTGTCATGGCTGTTTGTTAGCGGAATTACCTCTAGATGGTGACAATTCTTAATAATCTACGGCTGACTTGGAGAGCAACTATTGATGTTGCAGTCTTTTGTGACCCCAGGTAATTGCATCACAGTTTTTAAGAACACACATATATCTTATAATTGTGTCACTAGTAGAAGGCACCTGGATACAGACCAATACAGAATCACACCAAATCGTTCCTTATCCCCAAAGCCGTCATTTTTGGCTAACAGCTGGCACAGTTTGCCTTGCTACTCTATCCTTAACGAGAAAAAGTAAACAGCAAAGAAAAACAAAAACACATTTATTTATTTATTTATCATGTACAGCTACTGAAAGCACGCTGTACTGGACACATTTGACAGTGAAATAAAGAACAACTAAAACAGCAAGCTGATGACCAGTACTCATGTTACCACTTTCTACATTTACAATTTTCAAAAACAACCTACTCAACTTCACATCAAAAGGTAAAAAGGGAACTTGAACAACAAAGGACATTAGATGCTGGTTCTTCATAACCCTTGGAAGTGTACACCGATATGCCAACTACAAATTAATTTCTAGGTAATGAAGAAAAAAAAAAAACATCCTTTATTAAGCCTTGAAAATAACATTACGTTGAAATACTGCTCTTAATAATGAATGCTAATAGTCATTAAATGTCACCTGAATTGTTGAATTTGTAAAGAATGAATTTAAGGCAAACATAACTAAGAATTACAATAAAAACCCTTGTCTTACATGTTATTTTATTACTGTACTATTTCTCATGCCACATTTGCTTATTATAAACTCCTCATCTCACTGCATGCCAGCCAGCCAGCCAGCCACCACACCCAGCCAATGTTTTGGATGTACTCTGTTTACTGCTTTGTCTGTCAAAAGCAGAGTGTCAGTGTCTTGTGATGAAGGTCCCTTCTTAATTAAGTCTGCAATTTCATGCGGGGGGTTTTGGGAAATGACAGATGACACTTAACTTGATCTGATGCAAGGAGCAAGACGATTATAAACAGTAGCAATATAAATGTTGATGTAACATGTTTTTCAAAGTTGTGAAACAATCTTGTTATACACAATGACGACTCAAGAAGAGCATCGGCTCGGGAGCCACTTAACCCTTAAACTGCCACATACTTGGGTGGTTAATGCACCCCTGGATGCCAAATACTTTTTTGCTGCCCTTTTTAAGTAAAGTCACAATTCACAAAGAAAATGTGAAATTTTAGTGGAACACATTTTTTTTCCATGCAAAGGAGCATCACAATTACTGCAACATTGATCATTTTACACACTGCTAATGAACTGTAAAAACTATTAAAAAAAACTAGTGCAACAATCTATAAATGTAATGAATTATTATTATTATTATCTATTATGATATGTATAAGGTGCAACTGACGCCATTGATGAAATTCAGTAAATCACCAAGCCAACTGTGCTTGAACTGGCTGCACAGAAGCACACAGAGGTAAGCGCCGATGCCAGCAGGGTAGTCTAGTGCAGCGGCTCAATCCCAGGGACAGTGATGCTGCATTTCTGCTGGGGCCAGCAGTGGTCATGAGCTGGCTGCTCAACGAACGTACGGTATGGTCTGATCAGCTCCAGCTTGTTGGCAAATTGCTCTGGGAAACAACTCTAGCTGGTTGCGGAGTTCAATGAAAGTACATCGCCGAATATACTCGGCTCCGACGTGCTTCCAAATTGCACTGGAAACTGACTTTAGCTGGTTGCAGCGTTCAATGAATGTATGTCGGCGAATATACTCGGCCCCTGCGTGCTGGCAAATTGCATTGGGAAACAACTCTAGCTGGTTGCGGAGCTCAATGAAAGTACATCGCCGAATATACTCGGCTCCAGCGTGCTGGAAAATTGCACTGGAAACCGACTTTAGCCAGTTGCAGCGTTCAATGAATTTACGTTGCCAAATATACTTGGCTCTGGTGTGCTGGCAAACTGCACTGGGAAACAACTTTAGCTGGTCACGGAGTTCAATGAAAGTACGTCGCCAAATATACTCGGCTCCCACGTGCTTCCAAATTGCACTGGAAACTGACTTTAGCCAGTTGCTGCATTCAACGAATGTACTTTGCCGAATATACTCGGCTCCAGCGTGCTGGCAAAACTGCATTGGGAACCAACTATAGCTGGTTCTGGCAGTTTAAGGGTTAATGTCACACCATCTACCCAAGGTTTACCAAGTATCTGATTACACAGCTTTTACCTCCGCTGTCTATAAATAAATAAATAGAAAACACTGAACACATGCATTTTTGCCAACATGTTAAGTGAAAAAAATAAACATTTAAAGAGGCCTCACATAAGTCTGAACAATAAAAGAGAACCAATAGTAAAAGGGGATTAACAACATACAAGAAATCTGTATTATTACCATTCCACTATTAATATAAAGGCTGAGATTCATTCCTTTATGTTGAGCTTCACACAGGGAATACCATTTTGTTATTACAGAACAGCAGCCAGGGCCATTTTATCAACCTGCAAGAATCGACTTTGTCTTACTTCTCTGAGACAGCCACTGAAATTAAATTCCTCGGAGCAAACCTATTCAACTTTGAATTGTGTTGTCCCTTTAAAGATGAGTCTTGCAGTATAGACTTTGTGCCTTTACTTTTCACATCTTAGTATCATAAAGTACATTACATTTACGTATTTGGCGGGTGTCCATATCCAAGGTAATTTACAACATATGCAATACAATTGGTTGCTTCTTTTGGTTTTCCAATTGGGGTAGCAGATATAATATAATAAGCAAGACATTTTTGGAACCTTAGTGTTGTGATTTTGAAATTTTGACTTTATCAATGCAATTTCTATAGACATACAAATACACACACACACAGACCTCAAGGTATATGAAGGGAAGTTAAAAAAAAAAAAAAACAACAACTACCATAAAGTACAAGAAAAGTACAAGATTCAAAACACGAATGACATAAAACTAACCTTTGTGTGCACGGTAAATTTAACTTTGTCCCTTTCACTCAATGCATCTGAAATGTCAACTTGAAGAGTTGCATCTGTCTGAAGATCAACATTCACTGCCCTGGGCTGGGAAAAAAAAGGTGTGAAAAGATGAGGCTGCAATCACAACTCAGAACAATTTTAAAATTCTGCTGCACAAATACACAATGAAATCTGTCATGAATGAAAATCATCTTGTGAAGGATTCCTCGATAAAAAAAAAATGTGATTATATTATGTACTTCACAAAGCTTAAACAAGCTACTACAAATAAGTGACACATCTGAAAAATCATATACTGCAATATTTCATGATTGGAAACAAAAAGCATGACTTCTGTATGCGATTCTGAATGTCCAGCAACCGGGATCGCATGTTCTTATTAAAGAAATATTCACTTTAAATGAAACTGGTTATTATGCCCCTAAACAATACGGTATAAATGTCACATTCCCCCTTCTGTTAAATATCTAATCAAAACATTTTAGTAACTTGTTGCATCCTGGATGTTAATAAACAAGCACTACTCTAAAACTCTACTTTTAAAACTTGGAGCAATGATTCAATAATTCATTCTAAAGGCATACATAAATAGGAATAGCTAGTATGATAAAAACAAAAAAACAAGCATTGCAACAACAGAGTGGATATAGCGCCTTTGTCTAATAAACTCAGTGCCCGTCTGCATGTTTTACCTCCATCAGAGCGAGTTCTTCCCCAAGTACTTCTGCTTTTCCACCACCTTCCAAAACACATGCACACTAAACTGATGATTCAACAGTGGCCCCTGTGTGACTGTGTGTCCTGAAAAACCGATCCAGAGTGGGATTCTGCCTTGTGCTGGGATAGGCTCCACCCAGCTGTGACCCTAAACTGAATTAAATGTTTTTCACAGCATTATGTTATCATAAGTAAGGCATGAGACTAAAGCCTTCCACCCTTTGACCTTGGAGGGAACTAGAACACCGCAGTAGTATGGTGGTGTGTCAGCATCCGCGCTGCAATGACTGTCCAATTCTGCACAGCCCTCCCCGATTTAATAAACATCTCTTTTTTGATCTTTTCAGCAAAAGCCACAAGGAAAACGCCAGAGGCAAAAGATCCGATCCCATGTTTTTCCCCTTTAAAAACAAGAACTTCATCAAAACTAAGTGATGGATATTTATGGATTTAATCTCACGAACATTGGTGGTAAATTTATTGCTATAGTAATTGTTATTTTAGTGATTTTTATACTTCCCTCCTAGTTTTATTTGGTCTTTCTCAGAATGGTTATATACAGTGCAGGATGCCCGTTTCTTTCAGATTCTTTAAGATCTACTGGTTTGATATCTTGTTATGGATCAAGGCTTTCCAAACCACATTGAGCATTGCCTTTAGCCCAAATTTAAACAAGTGCTTGTAACCTTGTCAATGGTCAAGCGCAACAATGTTGCTAATCTGAGCGTACAAAACAAAAGTTGCTTAAAATTAAGCAAGCAGCATCCACCAAAATAGCAACAGTGCATGGAGTACAGTCATGTCACAAGTGTGACAATACAAGTTAAATTAACGGGTAATCACGGTAATACCAAAGTCTCACTGAAAGGCCTTCCCAGGTCAGCGTTAGATCCACATACAAAGGAGTCAAGAGGCAACCGGTATGATTTCTCGATTAAGTCAATGAATTTTCTGAAATACGGTAGTGTAAACAAAACAGAAAGCAGACTTAATGCATAAATGTCCCACTTGGTTTCAATCTACAGCCCAGGACTAATAGATGGAAGAGGTGTTGGCGAGGCCAACAGCGCTCACTTAACCTGTGTGCGGATGCAGATCAGTGTGCGGATCCCAATGCCCCCAAGTACAGTGACAGGGACACCACGCTGTAAAAATGGCACCGAAAAACTGAGATCCTGACTCCCTGTCATCATTAAAGATTACTCTGCAGCTTTCATAAAAAGAAGGGTGTATCCTAATGTGCTGGCTAAATTGACAACGGCTTGGGCATTCTGGCCCCCTAATCATGCCCTATATCCGATTGGCTAACTTAGGGCCCCTATAATTTCCGCGATG